>JAKCPI010023887.1:0-57365 GCA_023213315.1 Euborellia annulipes | reverse complement strand
TTTTAATTTGGCCTTCGACAGATAAAAGGTAAAAACAGATAATAAAGAGTGGTATTGAAAGTAATTAATTTTAAAGGAAAATTCAAAAATTCCTATTACTAAAAAACTTAAAAATTTGAAATAATATTGTAGAAATTTTTTATTAATATAAAATGACAAAAATTTAAATTAATCGAATTTTTATATAAAAATTTATTTTATAATCAAAGTAATTTTATTCTATTACAAAAATTTTTCTTAAATTAATAAATTTGCACAATTTTAAAAGGGCGGGGAAAAGGGGGTCCAAAAATGCAAATAAATTTTTGAAATTAAAATTTTAATTTTTTTCTAAATAGTTCTTTTTTTATTTTTTATTTTTACAATTTTTATTGTTTATATATAAATAACGAAATTACAATATTAAGTGTGAATAACAAAAAAGGTTTCGCCATTTGGGTTTTGTCAAGTAAAAATTTGCATAAAAAATTTGTTATTTGAAAAATTTCAAATCTATATACATATAATGCTAAGGATCCTTCAAGTCTCCAAGTGAACTTTGAACCATGTCTTCAGAAGGAAAAAAAAAACTGTTAAAGCAAAGTTCTAAACAAAAATTGAATTGAAAAATTTTCAAATTATTTTATAAAATAAAAGGGTTTCTGAAATAAAAAAAAAAATTTTAATAATTGTTAATGTTTTAAAAAACAACTAGAGAAAAACTTATAATTAATCCCTTGTCGTTACAAGAATAACAAGTTGTTTTTTTTTTAGTAACACCGACGATGACTGTCACTGTCATGTTTGACGGGGTCTGTCTGTCAGTTGATAAGCCATTGCTAAATTAAAAAACAACCTCGAGGATCTCCAAGGCTAGAGGTAAAAGTTAAAAAGAGGGACTTACCCAGTGAGTACATTAGAACCAGACTCAAGTTTCCGTCCTGTCTGTGATAAATTCGGTGTTTTTTGTACGGTCGCGGAATTGACCAGCGGGACCAAGAAGAAGAAGGCGATGAAGACACAACAAGGGAACATCACAAACGTTGTCGTTGAAAGCGACGACATCGGAGATATTCGATTGTTTATACACATGAGCACATTGCCGAGTAGGAGTTGTCAGTTGTCAAAACAAATGGACCAAAGTAGTGAGAATAATTTGTTCGTGACCTGTGTTGCCTTTGGACTAAGCGTAAACGAACCAACTCAGTTCTTGGACCTCTCTTGGAGGAGCGCGCGCATATGCGGGCGATATGGAGGGAGAACCCGGCGGAGCCAGAGAAAATTATAGTTGTGTTAGTTGCATGCCTAGAGGTCGGATTAAGTATATGAGCCTAGAACTGGAAATAGAAGAGCTCCAAATTAGAATTGCTTCATTATGCCCATCCTAAAAAACACATTCGATTATTTATTTTATTTTTTTTTCTTCTTGGCTTCCACTATTTTAAATATATAATAATTAATTAAAACCCTTCATAAACATATAGGCGGAGTTAATGGAGAAGGAAGAGTGAACACAAACTGATTCATGTCCCTCACTCCAACAATTTCCCCCATTCATATTACTACACCTCCCCCAGAAATACGGAAGATAAATAAAACCCTTTTATAAAAACAAGTATTTTAGTTAATCTTTGTCAGAGTATAGGTATTTTTTAGATAAGCGTTCTTCTATATTCGGTCTAGGAACTTAATTATTTGCCTGAGTACAATATATATATATATATATATATATATATATATATATATATATATCAATCGAATAAAGTCTTTATTTTTTGAGAAAAAATCAAATCACTTTTTTTATTTTCTTTTTTTTTTATTAAGGTCTTTTTCGGCATCGAAGGCCATTTAAACCCCGTCTCTATTTAGGATTGGTAGCCAAACCAATTGAAAATCAAATCTCTGTTCCTTACCTATACTATATCTGTTCTACCAAACAAGAGAACAGTGAAAAATTTTAATCTTGTTGGAAATTAAAAAAAAAAAAAATTATATTTTCAATAGAAATCTATAATATATAATTCGCTAATGTCAGTCCGTCTGTCTGTCTCTCTGTCTGTCACGGTCTATTTAGGCAACTTTCCGTTGGAATTTTGAAACGAAATTTTATATACTTCTAGGGATTATAGGAAAATTATTTTCATCCCGAAATTCCTATAACTTTTTGAATAATTCCTAAAGTTACGATTTCTCCCATAGAAAAATATTTATGTAAACTCTCCGTTAATGTATTCTATGAATGTAAGGAAGCAGGTGAAGCACTTGATTGGAATAGTAATGATAATTTTTGTTTTTCATAATTAAGAAAAGGCGAGAGTTCGCCAGAGGCGGGCCCGAGCCAGCTGGCGGGGGTCCAGGGGGGTGAACCCCCCTGCTAGGTGCGAAGCCTGCCGAAGGCTAGTATAACTAAAATTCTTTTGGAATTAGTAACGAAAATCTCAAAGATACTATTATAGTTGATTTATTTTTAATTATTAAGTGTTGCATTCATCTAAAAAATTCAATACTTCTGCTTCTGAAAAAGAAAAAAAAAACATTCCATATATTAGTATAAAATTATTTTGAGAGTAGGCCTATTTGGTGTTGATCGGTAAAAAAAAAAGTAGACCCAGGGATAAAGAGAGCCTTTTAATGGCAAAGGAGACGTTTCGAATGATTTTTACTTGTTCTTTTAGGCTATATGCAATTGCATTAAAAGTCTCTTAAGAATTCCCTCTCTAAGAAAAATACTTTAAAATTTAACATCTCCTTACATCAAGAAAGCAAAAACCTAACACCAAAGCGTTAATATTTCGTCAAAAATGTTGAAAATTTCATGTCATATAAGATTTTAATGTCGTGTTTATTTAACACACAAACAAAGAGTCTAGCCAAAAGATCAAGGTATTATTACTTTGAAAAGTGAGACGAAAGCATAGAAAATTTTATAAAATTAGCTGCTGACGGCATGCTTAAAATTGAATTTCATTCGCAAAGTGCTGACTTGTTTTGGATTTAAAGAAAACAAGAATACGCAGAGCTGGCAAGGGAAGCTTTAAAATTATTAGTGCTATTCGCCACTTCCTACCCATGTCAACTGACATTCGTTCTCTTCAATGGTGAACATTAAAACTAAAAAGAGACTTCAGTTAGAAAATGATTTGATATATACGTATATATATATCTGTATATATTTACATTATAATAATATTAAAATCATTGTTTTATACTATTTAGATTTTTGCTCCGGGGCCCATATCTTGTGGGTACGTGGATGGCGACCACGAGCTACCCGAGCTGGGACAGGCAGTCCTTCAGTTCTTTAAATGTCTGTCTCTTACTTCCTCTTTTCAACAGGCGTCAGACCGTGCAACTGGCCGACCTGTCCTATTTCTTCCGGTAGTAAAAACGTATGATAGGGTTGGAGAGAAAGAGTGAGGTCCGCCGACTCTGCATCGCGGGGTGTGTTATTATAAAATATTAGTCAGAATATGTCAACTAGAGAGAATAACTATATTATTTTACGATAATATATACTTGTTTCATTCTCTAAATTCTCGTGGTCTGAATTGACCTTATCACATCGTCTATTTATTGTTTATTATATTTCTAGGGGTTTATGATAAATTGCTCAGGGGCCCACATCTTGTGGGTACGTGGATGGCGACCACGAGCTACCCGAGCTGAGACTGGCAGTCCTTCTGTTCTTTTTATGTCTGTCCCTTCCATAATTAGTCAACCAAACCAATAATTTTAAAATAAATAAATCTCAACTGAAGCTACTTTTAAGACAACAATTCTGACATCTAAGAATTTTGGTTGCCTAAGTTCAAGGCTCCACCCTGGAGTACACCAGGCACTTGTATTGTTATTGGCACCGCCAATATCAACACATTCCTTCTCTCATGTTGAGATCAAAATCCCTTCTAAAACTTTTCTCTCAAAAAAAGCCTTGAACCTTAATTGGTTTTAAATAATTAATTTCGATTAATTTCTTAAAAAAAATTCTTAATTACGTATATCAAAGTTTAGTTGGTTTTTGGATTAAATTTTTATGTTGATTCAAATTTTCTCTCTCCCACAATATATAACTACCTAGGAAATAAATTTCTAAATTTTTTTTTTTTTTTTTTTAATTTGTTTAATGCCTTTTACGGCATCTAAGGCCATTTAGACCCCATCCATATTTATTTCAAATGATTGGTAGCCAATTCAATTGAAATAAATTTTTCTCGTTTGGGAGGGGAAGCGAACCAGGGACCCTAAGCAAGAGAATATCTCCTCTCTGAGCCACGCGTCCCGTACAGTGAGGGACAATATTAAATCCCACCCTTGCGTTTTCTACTTTTGATTATTTCATTGTTTTTAAAAAAATATTATATATTTTTTAATGGAAACTTTTATGGTTCAACCCTATAAAAATAATGAATTTATCACAAGTAGAAAACGCCTGGGTGGGACTTAATATTGTCCTTCACTGTACATTTTCAAAAATTGAAATACATTTTTTTTTTTTTTTTTTTGCAAAGTTTAAAAAAAATGGAGCTACAAATCTCATTTAAATTTTATATTCAGCTGCTTTTTTTAAATGATAAAAAAAAATATTCTAGTTTATTAAAATTTAATAAATTTGTAATCAAATATTTTATTATATAAAATGTTTTTTTTTTTTTTTTTTTTGGAATGGGTGCATAAGGTCCGAAGACCTATAATGACCAATAGTCACATGCAGCCAGGAAGAAAATAAAAACAAAAGGAGAAGCATAAAGGGGAAACTCAACTGCGGGAACTGAGAAGATGCCTGTTGAGGTTAGACTTGAAAGTCTGAAGATTGTAGGTTTTGGGGAAGATAGACGCAGGGAGCTTGTTCCAATCACGGGAGGTCATGGGGACAAAGGAAGAATGAAATTTATTTGTTCTGTTAGTCGTGATCTGAACAGCATAGGGATGCTGGGAAGATGCCTCTCTTGTGTTCCGTGAATATGTTGCATTGGGTGGGATAATTGATTTTAATTCGGCAGAGCATTGACCATGGTAATACCTGTAGAAGAGAGATAGTGCAGATACTCTTCTTCTATGATCTAGTGACTGTAGGGATGCAGTAAGGGTAGAATCACCTATCAGTCACCTATCACCTATCACCTATCAGTTTTAATTCTTTATGGCCATTTACACCCCGTCACTATTTATTTAGCCAATTAAAAATTCCATCTTCTCACGTGGCAGGGAATATGAATTTATACAGCAGATTGCTTTTATTAAAATTAAACCAACTATTGAGTTATGTGCCTTCACTCATTACAATAGGTTAAGAGAAAGTAACATTATTAAGAAAAATTTCATTTTACTGAACACCATTAAAAATGAATAGCAAAAATATGCTAACAATTTTGGCTGCCTTAACGCAAACTGATGATGGCAAACCAATAATTTTTTTCAGTATTAACTTCAACATTCTTAGCTAATTAATTTATTATATAAAAAAATTGTTAGTATTTAGTTAAATAATTATTTCAATATTAATTAGATTTCTAAACTTGATAATAATCATAAAAGATTGCAATTTCCATAAAAACTCTCTGTGACTTCATCACCTACTTTAGTTAAGGAGGAGTTAAGCAAGAAAAGGCGGAGCTTAGAGAGGAGGGTAGAGTGAAAGAGTGGGGGAATTATATAGTTCTTGCTCCCTCCATAGAGTTAAAGGAAATATTCTCTAAGGCAGGGGTCGGCAAACTTTAGAGACCAAATAGCCTTAGATCTTAGAAAAATATACGTGCATATTGATCTAGTCTGTTTTATTTTTGTTATTAGCATTTTTAAAATAAAATGAATATTTTTAATTTCCGGAGTCAAAGAGTCGCGGTTTGCCGACCCATTTCCTGAGGACATTTCATAATATTTGATGATTTTTTAGATTTCTGGTAATTTGAAATAGGCCAAATTTTAACAATTATATTTGTGCTGATGTACATTTACTTTATATATTTATTGTATAATTAAGGAGATTGTATAGGCACAGGGCTTGGGAGAAAGGCGGGTGAAAAAAATATCGATATTTTTTTAACCGATAAACATCTTATCAATCTTATTTTTCTTTCTATTTCAATTAGGTATAAATTTGACGAAAGCAAAATTTCTTATCCTTAAGGCGCTTTGAGAGGCAAAGCTGTTCGCATGTTTATGCCGATAAGATGGCGTTAGGGATCTTAAAAATTTAGCCAAAAAGCCCAACTATCACGAAAATTTATCAACAGATGATAGGATGGTAGGGCTATATTTGTTTGATTTTAGTTGATCTTTTAATAATGACTAGTTTATAAATATTATTATATATTATATATCATTTATAACAGCATAAAAATATATAAATATAAGCTTATAAGTGATCTGATAATGCCGGCAGTTAGACTAGCTTGCCATCTTTTGAATCTTCTGAACTATTTAGCCGTTAATTTTTAAATAAATACGAAATTTATTTTTGACTTGGTCACCACTTTATTTAATTATTATAGGTTGGATATTAATGATTTTTACATTTTTAAATTAAAAAAAAAAAAATTACAATTTTCATAATAGAGTTTTTTTTTTTGCATTTTCTATAAATATAAAAAATATTTTTTATTCAATCATAATTAAAAAAAAAAAAACATTTTATTATGTAAAATGCTTACGAATTTAAATCAATAAAAAAAAATCGCATAAAAAAATACTTTAAAATGTCTCAGTAGTTTCGGACTAAAGATTCAATGAGCCAATTCTTGAAGCCCCTTAAATCAGTAACGAATTCCTTCCATTCCATTTTTAATTATTAAAATTAGAACTTCAGGAGTAGTTGGATTCGGACTAATCCAGAATTGGAAACTCGTAAGAACTCTGAAGCTCTAGGGTTGTCATCAGTGAAGGCGACAGTTTCTATGATCTAGACCCCATCTTTCGTTTTGTAGTATTTTTCTGGGTATTGAAATTTGAATGAATAGGAGTGAGCCATTGCTATGGCCAAGGGACTATTATTGCATTCAAAAATCAAAGGGCCATTAAAACGCGTGGATCTTTAGGGCAACTCTGATTTATTTTATTTGCTATATTTTTTTCTTTTTGTAATTACAACTGAGATAAAAAAAAAAAAAAACTCATGAATATTGAATAGAAGTTCATTTTAATATCCGGTTCTAATTAAGGAAGATCGACCTTTTAAGAAAATCTCTTTGAGTGGAAGATTAGGAAGGGCAGAAGTGGGACTTGTGTACCAACCTCTTAATTAATAGAAAGGCCTCCCTTCGATTAAGCTATTTTTTTATTTTAGAACACATTTATTCACAATAATTAAACGATTTTATTTATTTGAATTTTTTTTTTACTTTCTTTTTTTTTAAAAAAATAAATACAAGTATTAATGAAATTATATATATTTATATAAATATAATATAACAAGAGGAAACATCTTTGTACTTTTTCATTAAATAATTACACTTAAAAATTAAAATATATATAAATATTTTTATATTAATATTATCAATATAAATTACTTTTTTTCCCGATTCCAGAAAAGAATAAAAAATAAATAAATAAACTATAATAATAAATAAAGAATCTATTTATTATAAATATTAATATTAAATTTGAAATAAAATATTAAGAAATATATATTTTTTTTTTAAATAAATGTCTTAATATTTTAAATTTTTTTTATAAGGAAATATTTTTTATCCCAATTAAAATGGGGGTGGAGGAATAAATTACTCTTTAATTTATAAAAATGTATTATTTTGAATTAAATTTTTGTCTAATTGATGTATTGCATTTAAATTGTTAACAATGAAAATAATTATTTTATTTAAATATAGAAAAATTTTATATATAAAACAAAAAACAAATACTTCAAGATTTCTATCTATAGATGATTTTCAACATCTCACTTTTATTCATATACAGTCTTAAAAACTCCGAAAAGCAGATTTTGAGAGATTTAAAAAAATAAAATTATACATAAGATCGAGACCTTCGGAGTTTTTGAGACACTATATTGATAGAGAAAGTGGGGGTCCACTTAAGTAGGATGGTCTGAAAATAATATAATTCAATTTGTTAATCGAAACGTTTATTTTAAGAAAAATAAATAATTTTATTTATTTATTAAAGAATAATTTTCTATTAAAAGTCACAGCCCTAATTTTAAGCAAAATCAATTAGGAGGAGGGGGGACTCAATCATCTGGCAAGAATTGTGATTTTTTTCTCCTCCTGCTTTATAAATCCATCTTTATATTCATTCCCATTCAAGGCCAAATTCTCTTTGAAAGGGTCATGTAATTTATATGATTTATTATTCATAATTTAAATTAATGTGTTTATGTTTAGATATTGATGAATAGAATTAGAGTCAATCGCCGTGCAGCCTTTTGTTATATGGAATATTTAATTCATTCACCCTTTGCCGACATTTCGGTCATCGCAGGTTAAAATAAACAAAACAAAGAGAGAAATATTTTCTGAAAGCTCTTTTTGAGGGAATCCGCGAATTAATTAATTTAAAAAATAATTTTTAGTTGTTTGAAAAATAATATAAATAATGAAATAACATTACATAAAATTAAAGGGCAAGAAGGTTATAGAAATACTCCACTCTACCCCCCCCCCCGTAACAGTTTAATTTTAAAAATTATATGTGTATAATTTGAACTTTTCCATTAGTGAGACGTTACCCCTACTTTTTAAAGAATACCAATTGAAAACAATTTTGATAACACCCCGATTTTCAAAATTTTTTTAACCTTCCCCGAAAAAAAATCTTGACTACGGGCCTGACTACACGATATTTCTACCCGAGTTGGTATAATAATAACTATTTTTAAAATTTTGTTTTTGTCCAAGACACTTGGCGCAATAGTATCAAATAAGGCCATGCCCACCCCCCTACCCGAAAATCAGAAAAAATAAATAAATAAAATTATATAGTAGTGTTAAAATTTAAAACGTTACTAGAGATTATAAAAAATATATTCTTGAAAATTTATTTAAACTTGGTTCAAATAATATGTAGTTTGTTATTTGACACCATTTAGACTTCATCAATTTTACATTCCATAGATATTTTATTAATTTAAAAAAAAGGGATTATTTCCTCTGCAAAGAATGAAACTGATTGAATTTCACACTCATTAAATTAAGCCTCTTAAATTAGAAAAATTAATATAAGTATGTAATATTATTTAGTAAATAATGATAGAATAGTAAATAGAATTAGTAAAAAAAATTTATTTAATTAAAAAATAACTACCTTAATAAAATAGTTATTTTTTAAAATGTGAAATTATTTTGAATTTATCAAAATACCATATTCCATCATCGTTTGATTTATTTTTGAATTCCTCAATATATATATATATATACATGTATATATATGAATAATTAAACATGTATATATATATATATATATGTATAATATATATATATAATATATATATATATATATATATATATATATATGTTTAATTATTCATTTTCTATAATTTATTAATAAACCAAAACAGTGACGATTTTTTAAATGCCAATATTTAATATAAATATTTTATTATATAATAAAGTTTTTTTTTTTTATAAATTAATATATATTAATACTTGAGAAAGAGCTTAAAAAATACTATTTTAAAAAAGAAAAAGATATTTTTTTAAATTAGTTATTTCGTATTCCTGATAAAGCCCATTAGTGTTATAAATATACATTTTTTTTTTATTAAAAAAATAAAATAAATTAATCGAAATTATGGAATGAATAAATTTATTAAAATGAAATACTTTCTCTTAATATATATTTCATATATACCTTATAAGAGAAAGTAAAAAGATATTGAAGATACGAAAAATAAAATTTTAATTTAAAAAAAAAATTGGTTATTCAAAATAATAATTTAACTAAATTAGTTAGAAAAAGATAATCTTTTTGAAATTTTTTTTTTTTAAATCATCCACCTCATAATTAGCAAACCTAGTAATTTCAAAATAACAAATTTTTCGGGAAATGGTCACTTTAAATTAAAGTTTAACGGCTAAGGTACCCGAGAAAAACCTGAAACCCCGCAATGCGCGAAACAATCTCGTATAAGAAATATTTGTCCCGTTTGTCCCGTGTTCCGTAAATACATTCAAATGTCACGCCGAAAAAATCAAAAGTTTGACTTCTCGGGAAATACCCTATTTTTGTTTGCAAAAGTGCATGAAGCAGAAATTAATAAATATTACAGTTTACTAGACTGTGTATTTATTGTTATTATTGTCTTTCAACCCTGTCTTCAAGTTACCATGTCTTGTAGTAAAATCATGTAGAAAAAGAGTCATTTAATATTTTAAATTGTTACTTTAGTGTCTATATATTCGGTTAGCATGAGTTTCTTGATTCACGATAAACTAAATACTTAAATATTTCACATTAATTTAAAATTTATTTAATTTAAGATCTCTTTTATTTCTTTCATTGGATTATATAGTCGAAAACAGAAATCATGTTCTTCATCAACTCACTCTCATAGTTTGCTGATATTTGTAAAACTTCTTTTTTTAATAGATTTTTTTTTTTTGTCATTCAAAAGAGTTCTATCTCTGTCAGTATGGCAATTTTCTATTGAGAAAGAAAAGACGTAAGCATCCCGTTTAGTTAAGGTTCAAAAATTTAGATATAATAAAACGACAAGGTTTGCCAACTATGGTGATGATACTTTATTTCAAATTTAAGTAAATTAATATTTAAATTTTGTTTGATGTTTGAATATATGTAATATTTTAATTATATTCATAAATGAGCCAAAATTTTCGATCATACTAATATAAAAAAATGGAAAAATATTGAATATTTAATTTAAAAAAGATTTGTACAAATAAATTTTAAACTTAATATTTTGAAAAAAGTGATATTTTAAATCCACCAGTTCAAAAAATGAATAGAAGCAACGAAAGTCAGTTTTAATTTAAAATTCTTTATACATTTTAAAATTTGGCTCATTTTTTTATTATTTATTCTTTATTATTAACAAAAAGATTATCAATTCTGATTATTTTAATTTTAATTTAAGTATAAAAAATTATTTTGTAATCTTTTTCAATTTAAATACAGACAATCTTTTTCTTTCCAGTTACATACATGTAATATATATGTATGCAAAGTTTCTAGAGTTAAGTCGCGTTGGTTGTTGAGATTTATTCGATGTTTGAATTCTCATTTTGGCGCCATTTTCAAAAGATTAAGAATTAATGGTGGAGGTAGTTTCTTTTCGGGGTAAATATTTTTAAAACACAAACACTACATTCTAGATTTCAAAGACAAATCCAAACTTCTGGGTTATCCAGTGACCAGATTTTAGTCTCCATTCAATTATTGAAAATGGCGCCAAAAGTCGAGCCGAAACGTTTCAACAACCAATGTGACTTAACCCTAGAAACTTTGTCTTCATATATAAATAGATATACATGTTTTCATTCTTGATATCACATGCAGCCACATGTTTCCACCACCATCTTAGGTAAAGTTTTCATCTGAATTGTTCCGTTATTGTCGTAATGAAACAATTGAAGTGGTTTTAGTCTTGTTGCTGTACAACATGGTACAATACGATGCCTAGCGATGTTATCTTCAGATCCGGTCAAGAGTCTCTGCAAAATAATATTAATATAACCAAAGTTTTCTTTATAAAAAAAAATTTCTAATCCTAAAGTAATAATACAAAGGGTGTCAAAAAAAAAAAAAAAAACAGGAATTTTTTATTTACTAGAAAATTCTGCTTATTTTATTCAAATTCTATTACAGACCTTCAAAAGTACAACTATTTCCACTTTCAGTTCACTGTTCAAAACACTCCCTAAAGCCCTTTTTTATAGTCTGTTGAGTTCACCCGAAATTTTGCTGTTGAGCTCTCGGTCACGAGGTGGTTAAGCATCGTACTGTTACTGCAAATTACTATTGTGAAGTATTGAAGAGGCCATTAAGAAGGAAAATTGCAACAAAAAGATCACATCTTGCTCAAATGGGATCCTTCACCAGGAAAATGAACCGGCACATCGCGTCATCAGAACCCAAGAAACAATCGAATTAGGCGTTGAGGTGTTGCCACATCCTCCTTATTCACCGGACTAATCGAATGTTGTGTTCTGTGCTTGTCAGACCAGATTTTTTGTGCCGACATATATTTCTGACAGTACGGTACATTTGAATTCAAGATGTACAATTTATAAACATGGGAAAATATTTATATTTTGTTACCATGGCAACCATTTCTTCTATCTTTCCTATGAAGTACAAGAATAAAGTGGTCTTCAGAAGATTTTAATAAAAATGAAAATATACATTTTAAAGAAACCCAAAAAAAAATAATTCATTTTTGAATTTTAATCAAAATCATTGGAGCGAATTTTGAGAACATCGAAAAAAAAAACTGAAAAAGTGCATCAGTACTAGTACTCTTTCACCAATTTTGTTCAAAAGCTTCATGGCACGTCTCAGGGGGGTACCTAACTTAAATATAACATTTCAACTTTCTAGCTCTTTTCGTTCTTGAGATATTTTGTTCCCAGACAGATAGACACACATCCATCAAAACGCGAGATCAAATTTTTGACATGAATCCAATACTTTCTCCCTAAATATATTAACATACTTGTATATAGGCAAGAGAGAGAAAGTAAAAAATATAATAAACCTAAAATTTTAATATTGAGTAAGGGTTGGTTGCTTCACTTCTAGCCAACTAGCAAATCATTGATATAGTAAATAAGAACACTCGGGTTTAAAAAAATGAGTTTTTTTTCACATATAATTAGCTATCTGAGGTATAAGGAAAGTTTTGTGAAGACAGCAACTTAATAAAGGCATCATTTATAAAATAATTAATTAAAACTAATTAATTTTTTAAACAAATATTTAAATATTCGCAAATATAATATGTATATATTGAATAATATTTGCAAAAAGACTGTTTCTTTCTCCTTTACCTTCCAAACTACGATACTCAAGTAATCATACCTACGAAGCTAGAATTCATTTTTTTAATGATTTATCATTTCATAACTAATGACGTCGATGTTTAAAAATCAAATTAAATTAAAAAAAAAATAAAATAAAACATTTATTATCTTATCCGGTGAGGTTTTAATTAAATGTTCAAAAATTTGAATTATTTTAATATAAATGGATCTGTATTCTATAATTCAAATTATTTATATTATATTTTAGAAATAATTTCTTTTGTTTCATATCATTTTCAGTTTACATACTCTGTTACTAGCTTTAAGCTGGATGATCCGTCCATTGAGTCCGGTCACCCATCTTGCACAATGGCTATCATTCCACGCGCACTGACTAATTATCTTAAGGCCATTGGCAATTTTTTCTTTTATATTATATAATTTTTTTTTTTTTTTTTATTTATTTGCCAATTATACATTCACTTATAGTATTATTCATTCACTAATGCTTTAAGATCCGTAATGAATATCAATGGTGTTATGCATTTTAAATAGGAAAAAAATGCTATATACATTAGCTTACATTTATTATTCAGATAATTAAAAGAGTGGCGAGTTTCGGAGTTAGTTCCGCGATATCATAAGTCCCGCAATACCCGGCACAATCCCGAATACAATCAAATGTCTCGCTGAAAAAATCAAAAGTTTGATTTCTCGTGAAATCCTCTATTTTTATTTGCATAATAATCAGAAATTCATAAATATATCACAGATTAAAATTTACTTGAGTGTGTGTTTATTTTTGTTACATATTCTAATTCTGTGCAACGTATTTAAAATAAAATTTATTCAAACCTTAAAATTTTCACATTAAAAATTTTTTTAAATTTTAAATTACTTCAGCTCTCAAAATACTTTTATAAATTACTAGAAATTTTACTTTTGTTTTTACTGTTTAGTATTTCTATCACTGCATTTCTAAACGATCTAAGTAAAGTTAAAAAGTAAAATTGTCAAGTGAAAAGTCAATAAGTTCTTCAAAAAAAAAAAAAAAAAAAAAACACCGCAGAACACAATTCCAAGTCTGTCAACCCTGATGTTTAGTAAACTTATTAATATTTTCCCATATTAGAATTTTCTTAAATAATACCGTTGAGACATAAGAAAATTACTTAAAATTATTATCAAAAACATTAGGTTATTATCATTAAATAAATTAACCATATCACCTAGTATTTTTGATTAATTTTAATTAATTCTACCCACTTATAACCCTTGGTTATATTTTCACTTCTATTATGAAAATTTTGACATTATCATTAATTGACATATATAAACAGAAAAAAGGTGTTTATCAGAGGACATGTGCCCCATTACTAGATGTTATTCCACAACATGCATTAATTAATGTTTATAAAGCATCCTTGAAAGCATAATGAACAGAGAAAATTCATCTAAATAAAATGATAAAAATAATTTATTATTCATATTAAGAGATAAGTATTTTAAATGTTTGAGCAGGTCTCTTAAAATGTACAATTTGTACAGTCAGTTGTCTTGAAATTTTTATTTGATTTTATTTAAAGTTTATTCAATTCCTCTTAAAGTGATTTGGATATTTTAAAAACAGAATATTTTCAATTTGTATAGTCTAATTTATACTCTGGAAAAGTAAAAATTATTACAGGCCTAATTCCTTTATTTAGTAGTGGTAGGCAATGTAATATCAATAAATAAATTAATATTCATTTACTCAGATATACCCCCGGGAGTTGAATCACGGATATGCCGATATGTACACTCGGTACAAACTGAAAAAGTACCTCAGTAAAGTACTAGTACTTTTTGACGGATTTTGTTCAAAAGCTTATTTTTAGTGTCCGGGAGTGGACCTAACTTAAATATAAAATTTCAATCCGGTAGCTCAATTTCTTCATGCTTAAAATCGTTACACACAGACAGAATTTTTCGGACCCACTTTTTTGGACTCAGGGGACCTCAAAACCTATATATCCATCAAAATCTTGACATTGAATATTTGGCATGATCGCGATACTTTCTCTCTCTATATATTTCATATTTAGGGTAAGAGAAAATAAAAAACATCTTGAAAAGAAGCGAAATATTTTTCATCCTGTTTATTTAAGGAAGTTTAATACTAACGAGTTACTCGAACTATTGTAAGACTAGAATTTTTAATTTGGAATAAAAAAAAATTGTTCTTTGCTTTACTTTTAAATATTTAAAAGATATCTATCACCACTATCCTTCGTTTTGTATTATAAATTAACACTTTAAGCTCAGACATCACAACTTATGTGCATTTGTATTATATAATAACAAGATGTTTTGTAATTAAACATGTGTAAATAAAACGTTAGATTTTAGACTTTTATTATATTACTTAAGATCATGGGCTATCTTTCTAATTAAATTGTATTTAATATTTATTCTAATTCATGAGTCTGGTGGAGTACAAAGTATAGACGATTTCTCAATTTTATGAAAATATTGAAATACATAAATATTTAAAACAAATAATAAATTTAAAAAAATTTCAATTATTGAAATAGTATTTTTTAATTATTTTCCAAATCTGCTAAAGAGTACTAGTACTTTACTGATTTACTTTTTTTGTATTTTTTTCGAGTTTCTCAAAATTAAATCGATCAAACGGAAAGGTCCGTTAAAAATCAAACCTCCACGCACCTCCCCCCCCCACCGCTCCTAGAGACAAATCCTGGTTGCTTTACTATCTTGTTTATAAAGTTAATACTTTAAGACTTATTGTTTCAGTTCTAATTAACTAGCTAACCCTCGGATAGGCTAGTTCTCTAAACTTTCGAGTTTTTTCCCATCTAGTTAAGCTAATCATATGATTAAATAAGAGCCCAGATAGTTAACTAGCTAATATCCAATGTTCAATATAAGTGGTGAAATTAGAAACACATATATTTATTTTTTTCGAAATTTTTAAATTTTTGTCAAAAAATTAATTAGCTTTAATTAATTAATTTAATTTTTAATATTTATTTGAATTAATTTTAATTTTTAATAATTTTTATAAATCATGCATTTATTATGTAAACACTTGCTTCGCACAATGTCTAACTTAATAGAAATGAGTGGCGCGAAAATTTGTATCTAACTTCATAGGAATGACTGTAGATGGCGCTGAAGTGGTTGTATATAAAATGCACGTAACGGTCCTAACTGTTAGTTCACTTGAACCGGGGAAAGTGTATAGTACTTGAAAACGACTGCAGAATAAGCAGTCGAAACGTACAATATTTATATTTTTAATAAATAATTAATACAAAATGTGAATTATAATTACAAATTCCCATTATATGATGTCTTTTGCTTACTTCACAAAAATTTCCTTATATCTCATAGCTAATTATATGTGAAAAACATATTTTTTTAACTCGAAAGTTAAGCGTGTTCTAATTTACTATATAAATGATTTGATAGCGGTCGGATAAGATTGCTAGTTGACTAGATGTGAAGCAACCGACCCTTTGAGATATTTAATTTGTCATATATTCGGTCTTTGGAAAATGACATAAGCCCATTTACAAGAAAAGTTTCAGTTTCACACAAATACCAAAGATCTCTTCTTTTTTAATAAACATAAGTCGTAACAAAACTAATTAATTAGTAAAATAAAAGATTAATAAATATTTTCTCACCCGTAGAACGGAGCTATGATGTGATCCTGAAGTGGTAATGGAAGCAGGAGTGGAACACGACCCTCTACAAAAATAAGCTTCATACTCCTTAGGCTCCACAATCCAATCATCCCATCCAATGTCCTTAAAAGATATATGGAGATTATCCCGACAACACTCATTGAGACCACTATAACAGTTGACTTCTCGACGAACTCGTTTTTTCTGCAAATTATGTAAATTCAATTAGAATTGATTTAAATAAAAAAAAAGTTTGATTTCGTGTAATATAAAAATTAAAAGAGAAATAAATTTCATATAATTAATTTCGACAGACAATTTCAAATATTCTACCTTAGTAGATGACGTCTGTGTATTAATGACCACAAAGGGCTGATGATCTCCTGAATGTGGAGCTGGAATCAATTCTTCATATAAACTAGACGATGATTGCGCTCTCAACCAGAAACTGAATTTAAATTGGTGGTTTCCTTGAATCTCAAACCATTTCCGTACCTCATGCGTTAAATCATAATGAGTCCAGCCAGCTGAAAATAAATACGAAATTATTAACAAAAATACTAGTCAAAAATCATATATTAAGAAAAAAAAAATAGTCCAAGCAGTTTAAATGTCTTATTTCATCTTAAGGTATTTTAGTTGGCGTAGAAAATTTTTTTTCTAATTATTTAATTTAAATAATAATATACAGTATAATTAATCATATAAATAGTCTTTCGATTAAATTGAGCCGCATTCAATTCCCATTATATATATTAACGCAATAATATAACTTTGATTCGCTCAGGGGTCCACATCTTGTGGATACGTGTATGGCGACCACGAGCTACCCTAGCTGGGACTGGCAGTACTTTTTATTTTTGCATGTCAGTCTCTTTCGTTCTATATTTTCAACAGGCGGCAGACCGTGTGACGTGCCGGCCTGTTCTATTCTTGCCCAGTCGCAAAAACCCCCCACCTCCTCCGCCGACCCTACACCGATTAAGGCAAAGAAAGAAGAAGAAGCTTCAATCACGTTATATAAATATAAAAATAGGAGATAAACTTTTGATTTTTTCGGCGTGACATTTGAAAGCATTTACCAGATGCGCGACATATCTTTCTTGTGAGAGATTGTTCCGCGTATTGCGGGACGTCTTGCATCCCTGTCTAGTAGAGACAGAGAAACAGTGGCTCTTTTAAAGATGAGTTCACTAAGGATGTATTATTATCCGGATTTAAATTAGCATTATTAAAGAACTTTTGTATGATTAAAATCATAATATTTATATTTTTTCTGTCTAAGAATTGGAAGGGGAGGGGGATCGCTTGTGAGACTAATCGCACGCCTGCGATTCAGGCTACACGCTATACCTTCCTCGCCAAAATAGAACTTTCTCCATTAAATCTACATTATTTTTTATTTCTGATTTTTTTCTTAGATTTCGTATACAATACATAGGCCTATTTGTTTTTAAGTAAAAAAAGTATCTTCTAAACAAAATGCATCAGTACCGAAATTCTTACGGTATAAAAAGGTTCTCTTGATTTTTGAAATCAGCGAATAAAATTTTATACAACATGAAAAAAAACAGGCTCAGTTCATATTAATTAAGGAAGGAACTATATTAATTAAGGAAGGAACTAAGTCCATAAGTCTGTATGATCAGGCGACCGACCCATGCGTAGTGTTTAAGATTACATGCACAGTAACTTTGCTTTTCTTTAATGCGCATGCGCCTTACCCCTGATCGATCAGCCTTCATGCGCGCCATTTTTTCAAATATTTCTATTTTTGTTACTATAAAATTCAATTGACTCTATATTTTAATTTTTAGATTAAAATTTAAAAACTCGCTTTCTTGTAAAATTTTTGTGAACCCTATAAATATTAACGAAATTTAAAAACTAAAAAATACTAATAATAAAGTATCAATACAAGGATAATTTGAATATGTTAACTGTGTGCTAGTCATATCAGTTTTTTTAATATTATATTCCAAATTATTCTAAATTTCTTGATCCAACCTCTCCTAAATGATCTAATGAATAATATATAACCTTTTCAAAAATCATTAATCTCTATTCAAGTAGCAGTGAAATTTTAGACATCGGTCTGTGAAGGCTGACCGATGCCACACATTAATATATTCGGAGGCTATTTCAAAAGAACAAGGTGACCACTTTAGTTTTTTAGAGATGCTTAAACTGGTTGTGAAATTCTCCCAGGAATGAATGACATGCCTTGAGTCACATGAGAAAATATTAATTCTTCTTTGGCCTATAAAAATATTATCCTACTGAATAAAACTGTCGTTACATCTTATTTATTTATGAAAACTTATTGCTGTTGAAATATATGATGGCTAAAATTTGTTTGCTGAGCTTCTTTTTTATACAACGTAATTTTTTTCTTCTCGTATATTAATAATTCAATGGATTAATTCTGAGTGAGTGAAGCTGAAATTAAAATTTTAAATTTAATTTTCAGCCTTGAAAAAAAAAGTTATCAAATTTTTACAAAGTGAATTTAAGCATAAAAAGAAAATAATTAATAATAAACGACTTAATTTATTTTCTTTGTGCTATGTATATTTAGAGAGGATAAAGTCATATATTGACGCATCCTTGAATTTTGTAAATACTATTTCATTATTAATATATTTATATTTACCAGGCCTTTTTCTTGAATTTCCGGGGAGATGAAAAGCCTAAATCACAATTTTCCTGCTCACTTCATTATAATAATTTGAAAAATGATAAAAAATCTGGTGTGAATGGTCGCACAACACAACATTCTTTTACCTTCGGTAATTCAAAGTTGTGTTCTGTGCTTGTCATACCGGATTTTTTTGTAACGACTTAAATTTATTAGTATTCGTTTAGACTTATATTTAATTTCCGACAGTCAACAATTAAAATTTATAAACAGAAAAATATTTATATTTGTTTTAAAGACAACCATTTCTAATATCTTTCCTATGAAGTACAAGAGTAAAGTGTGCTTCAAACAATTTTGAGTACAAAATAATAATAAATATTTTAAAGAGATTCTATAAAATAATTGCTTTTTAAATTTTAATCAAAATTGTTAGAGCGAATTTTGAGGAAATCGAGAAAAATAAAAAATATCATCAGTAAAGTAGTTACTTTTACTCTTTGGCCGATTTTGTTCAAAATCTTCGTGTTTTGTGACAGGAGGGTACCTACCGTAACTTAAATATAAAATTTCAACCCCTAGCTCTATTCGTTCTTGAGTTATTTTGTTAACAGACCGGGAACAGTCAGGCATAACATTTTGCGGGACTCACTTTTTTGGACTCGAAACTTGTATTTCCATCAAAATCTCTACATCAAATTTTTGATATGAATCAATACTTTCCCTTTCTAATTATCATATTAAGAGAAATTAAAAAATAAATTAAGACATGAATGCTGCTTGGCAGTATGAGCTAGTACATAGGCAGTGTTCATATCAGCGACGCTATGAATTTGCTGGCAACATATGTTCTGTTCAGTTACAACACGCCTCTATAAAAGTCATTTGTTAAGTCCAAAAAGTTAATTTTCTTAAAAGTTCTTTAGCAGAAGTTTTAATTTGGTAAAATAAAAGGGGTATAAAAAAATAAACTTTTTAATTGTGACAAAAAAATAAATAATACATCACTTTTGCATTAAAATTATTTAAAATAAAATATATATTTTTTATAGTCCTTTCATTTTATATTTTTAATAATGAGAACGGCACTGACAGCCTTCATACTTATCCCGAAGTCAGGAGAAGAAAAACAAGATTAGAGAGTTGAATGAAAAATCGTAAATCTAAATAAACTAATATGAAATTAACATATAAATTATTGGGTAGAAATGAAACATTGTCTTAACTCTTATGAGAGCTAGGGTTGTCATTATCAAAAAAACAAAAAAAAATAATAAAATAATATCGATATATCAAAATACCTATATATTATTTTACACTTTACAAATCGGAAATAAAAGGAATTCATTTCTCAATTACTGATAAGACGTTTTGCTTCCGGCAATTTCATCCTAAATAAAGAGAAAAAATTATCGTGCTCGATAGTTCGTATACAAAATCGATATCAAGATTTATAAGCCAAAAAAAATCTAATAAAATTTTTTCACCACCTCAAACACCAATAGGGATGGAAATTTCGACTCTGACTTTAGTCAAGAATTGATCTTTTACTGAAAATAATCGACTTTTTAGAATCGAGTTGAAACTCTTTCAAGTCGATTAGAATCAGTTCTCACTGGTCGACTTCGACTTTTTTCTTACAATACTTAGTATTCAATGGTAATATATTATTTAAATGTTTGGTGCCATATCAGTCAATTTCTTGATAGGATATTCTTTAACATATTAATATTGTACTGTGTATCTCCTAAACACGAGTTATAGAGTTTTTAAAAAGTCGACTTGAAAGTCGATTAGTCGACTTTCAGAATTGATTAATCGATTCCGAGAATCGAAAAATATCAAGTCGAATCGGAAATCGACTTTTCGAGCGCCATTTCCATCCCTAAACAAGAATTTCTGTTATTTTATACCTTAATCTTGTCACAGCATCGCTTGTCTTTCGTATCGCGTTAATTTGTTTAATGCCAAAATGCACACAACATTAAGACTTATTATTAAAATCATCGCACTTTGAGAAGTTGCTGTCGTGGTTTCTCATACATAAAATGTAATTTAATATTTTGTTAGTGTAGAGTTTATCGTATTTATAATTTAACTTTTTTTTATGTAACTCGTTATTTTCTAAAAAAAAAAATTGACAAATATCTTTATTTATTTATTTTAAGAAAAATTAATAAAATTATATAATTTAAACTATCAAATGATTATATATTACAATGTGTTTTTTTTTTTATTTATTTTGCTAATTTTAATTAGGTTATTGTAGATTTTTTCATCTTTCATCTAATAATAATTTATATTTACACTTGTGTTTTACTACGCTTAATGCTCAGTTTTCCAATTAACTCGTATTTTTTAATTTCTCTCTCATGGGCGTAGCCAGGGAGAGGCAGGGGGGCCGTTGCCCTCCCCCTTGGCTTGTCCTAAAAATTAAAAAAAAACAAACAAACAAATATATATTTTTTCCATTGGGAATTTTTTTTTAACGCCCCAATCCAATACATTAATATAATTTTTTTTTTATTTAAATAAATAATTAATAATCTGTTTATATATTAATTGCAACCCCCACCCCCTCTCGGCCTAACGAGGGGTTGGCCCCACTAACAAGATGTCTGGCTACGCCCATGTTCTCTCTGATTTTTTAACTAATGTTATAATTATTAATATTTTCTTCTTTTGTGAAAATTAAAAAAAAAAAAACAAAAAAAAAAATTATTTTTATATATAATTTAAGATTTATATAAAGAATATGTTTCCTCAATTTCGGAAAATTTTTAATTTTTCCACTGTGAATCGAGAAAAAACAATTCAAAAATTTCACTGCCACTGTAATTTTTTAATCTAATGAAAGACTCAGAATGAATAAATTTCTTTTATCTAATACGGAAAGTAATTTTAAAATAGTTTAAGATATTTCGTTAGTCGGAATAATAATTCATATGGAGATGAAATATAATAATTTAAAGTAAGAGGTTCTTTCAGCTGAGAAACCCGGTCCAGGGTGACCTTGACTCGGCTCTCCCTTGTCCTTAAGGTCAATCCACCTACAAGAACATTATACGTACATCTATTAATACTATCTATCAGAACGGTACATTCAAAAAATGGCCGAAAACTAATCACATATCATTTTCGTTATAAATCAATTGTTCGACATGAAATTGTATAAATATAAAAAAAAATTTATATTGAAACCCAAATTTCGCCTCAGGTTTTTTTTTCTACTTTTTTGATATTTTCTTTTTCCGACTTTTTTCTGACTAAAAATATTTATTTCACTCGAAAAAAATTTAGGTAAGAAAATAAATGAAGTCAGTGGCTCTGCAATTGAAAAACAGGAGCAGCAAAACAAAAGCCTTCGATTTTAATTGCGGGAGAAATTTATTTTCTCATCTCCAGTGTATCAATATTGTCTAAGTTCCCGGACTTAGTCAAAGTATACACTACATGTATAACAAATCAATTTCACTCTTCCTTTGTCCCCATGACCTCCCGTGATTGGAACAAGCTCCCTGCGTCTATCTTCCCCAAAACCTACAATCTTCAGACTTTCAAGTCTAACCTCAACAGGCATCTTCTCAGTTCCCGCAGTTGAGTTTCCCCTTTATGCTTCTCCTTTTGTTTTTATTTTCTTCCTGGCTGCATGTGACTATTGGTCATTATAGGTCTTCGGACCTTATGCACCCATTCCAAAAAAAAAAAAAAAAAAAAAAAAATAGTATATATAAAGGACGTGCCGTTCTTACTTGTTTATTTAATGAGTCCCCTGAGCCCAAAAAAGGATCCTGCAAGTTGAAATTTGATATTCAAGTTAGGAACGCTCCGTGAAAATAGGCTTTTAAACAAAATCGGCCAAAAAGTACTTGTACTTTACTGATGTTTTTCAGTTATTTTTTTTGATTTTCTCAAAATTCGCTCCAACGATTTTGTTTACAATTCATAAATCAATTATTATTTACATGCTCTTTAAAATGTATATTCTCATTTTGCTCGTGAGATCTTTTGAATCACATCTTAGGAAAGATAGGAGAAATGGTTGCCATGGTAACGAAGTTTAAAATGTTTTCCCATTTTGATTAAAATTCATAAATCGACTTAAAGAAATTTATTCTCACTTTTCCTTCAGTTTATTTATTGAAAATTTTAATTATTTCCACAAAATACTTGTCTTAGTTTTATTATAATAAAATAAGATTTAAAAATTACTATTAATAATTAAGGTGCGCGTCTCGGGATGCTAATTTTGGGAGTTTCCAGCGGCCACAATTTTGAAGCTATCGACCTCAAATTTTTTTTAAATTAAAGTTTTTCTCTACTTTTTAGCTTTTTTTTTTTTTTTTTTAAAAAAATATTTTTTTTTAATAAGCATTAAAAAAAGGTTTTTAAAAAATCCTCTCTATAACTTATAGATAATTAAATTAGTAATCATTGTGTTAAAAAATAATTAATTTTCTACCCTTCAATTAATTAGCTGGAAACTTTAAAATGAAATGGAATAAATCCCTTGTATTCCTATGGGAAAAACTAACGCCATCTCTTGCCGCCTCGAGTCAATCGTGTTTTAACGGCTTTTCGAGACGCGTACCTTAATATATGATGAATTTAAGAGAATGAACTCACCTCTCCTGGAGTGCAAAAGCTCAATTTCCCGAACGGTCGTCCCTGTATCTAGAGAAATGAAGCTCAACGCCGTGATGTTATCCCGTTGAGGTCGATATAACCATAGAACAACACTGGCTACGTCTTCATTCTCGATATCACCCAATTTCAGATCGAACATTGTTAAATTTGCGAGACCTGTGAACAACAAAATTTAGTCGTTTTTAGTTAGAAACTTGAGAAACAAGTGATAACAGTCAGTTTGAAACGGATGTCTCATCACTAACACTTGGCTTATATAATCTTTCAATGATTAATCTTTAGTTGAAAATTAATGGAGATTGATAGTAAAAAGATGAAAAGGAACAAAATCTATTTAGATAAACAAATAAGCATCCGTTATAAAAATAAACCCTAAGTCTAACAAGTAATGCTTAGTACGCCTTATTGGCACCCATTTGGGTTGCTCTATTGATTGCGAAAAATTATAGGGCCCCAATTGGGACAATATATACCCTTTTAACTTATTAAATTATATGCTGTTTTACAATAAAATTTCTACCAAATATAATATTAAAATTAATTTTATAAATTGGTGCCAGTATAAATGAGACTTCTATTAAGATAAATTACAGAGGAAATACGATTCATTTGAACCACAATATATACCCTTATAATTAAAGAATGAACTTTCCGTCTTGTTTCTGTGCTCGGAATAAGAATCAAATTATTTATCATTTTTACTTTCTTTTACACCCTGTTATGAATTAGTGTGTCAAGCGCCAAAAAATTAAAAATTGAGTTAAGCACGGAATTTTGTTTCAAATGCTATAATTAATAGTATTTTTTATGAAATACAGTAGAGTCCCTTTAATCCGAACTAATTGGGACCGAGGGTCGTTCGGATTATCGGGAAGTTCGGATTAACAGGAATTGTAAGCTTGAATTAGTTAATTTTGATAATAAAGTCGTATTTATAACGTTGTAGGAGCTCTGATCCACAAAAGAAGAAGAATATGGGGAGCATATTGTCTGTCATCGAAGGAGCTCCCATCCTTAGAACCGCGCCAGATCCTTAGCTTTTTGGAAGCCATCGGACTGGAAAAGATACTCTGAACGGGGACTTATACCGTAGGAGGATTATAGAAAAGGGGGGCACAATAGATCCAGTCGCAGTGCAATACACACCCCTACGAGCGAATCTATCTATCTAACGTTGTAAACCGTGAAACTTGTCGGTGATATTAAACTCTAAATAAATATTTCATAATATTTTTTTTACGTTTAATTAAAAGTAAAAAGAAACTCATTAATTTGCGTGATGTGTGAACGCGGTTATTTAAAAAAAAAAAAAAAAAAAAAATCGTACGCAAAAAGAGTTCGGATTAACCGGAAGTTCGGATTAGCGAGGTTCGGATTACCGGGACTCTACTGTATGTCCTAAAAAAATTTATATTTAATGTTACTTGCACAATTGACAAAAAAAAATTATATATAATCCAATGAAAACAAAAAACTTTAATGATAATTTTCTCAAAACTCGGTAGCTGGCGCTTGACACACTAATGCGTAACAGGGTTCATATATGTTAATATATATATAGAGAGAGAAAGTAATGGCTTAATGTAAAAAAATCAAATTTTGTTGGAAGTACATGTTTTGAGGACCCCTGAGTCCAAAAAAATGGTCTTTCTGTGAACAAAATTTCTCAAAGATAAAAAGAGCTAGGAGGTTAAATTTTATCTTAAGTTAAGTACCCCCTTGTCACGTAACACTAAGCTTTTGAAAATAAAAACCGGTCAAAGAGTACTAGTATTTTACTTATATACAGTGAGGGACAATATTAAGATCCACCCATGCGTTTTCTACTTGTGATTATTTCATTCTTTTTATAAAAGAAAATGAAAGTCTTTATTGGAAATTTTCTAGGTTTGAACCATGAATATTTCCATTAAAAAATCTATATATTTTTTTTTTAAACAACGAAATAATAATAATAATAAAGTTTAATCATCTATATTACATTATAATAGCATTTAATTTGAGGTTTCGGCCCCGAGCTTCCGCTCACTCTCCGAAGATGATTCTTGAGATGGTTCTCAATTTTTTTTTCTTATTACATCATTTCTCATCATTTCTTAGGGGAAAAATATTCCAAAAAAAACCCCAGCTTCGTTAATATAAAAAAAAAAAAATTACAAAAAAAAGCGGAAAGAAAAAAAAAAAATAAAGGTAAATAATAAAAACAAAAAATAATGAAATAATCACAAGTAGAAAACATATGGGAGGGACTTAATATTGCCCCTCACTGTACTTTTTTTTTCAAATCAACTATTTTTAGATGTTGTTTAAAAAGAATATTAGTAAATTTGTTTGAAGTACACTTTACTGATGTAGAAGCATTCGTAGCTCAGCGCTATCTATGAAACGCAAGTGGTCAAGTTTGGAACTAATGTGCTATGGGCAACTAAATATATCTCGATACAAAAAAATCTGGTATGACAGCATAGAAGGCCTACACACTTTCGATAAGAGATGCGTTAATCACACCAGATTTTTTCTAATAACTTGATTTTTATTAAAAAATAAAATTTTTTTGTAAATAAATGTTTTTTTTTTCATAAGGTGGTTCTTGAAAAATTTTAAAACCCCGTACCGGGCCGCGGTCAAAAAAATTTTGAGAAACGCTTTATTATACTGTATAATCTGGGAGAGAGCTCTTTATTAAGATAATCAAAAAATATTATCCGTTTTAGAAATAATTATTTAATTTAAAATTTTTTCGAAATTTAATTGTATTTATATATAGCTATAATCTTAATTAGCTAGTAGTTTAAGTCAATGAAAGTAACACCCGCTCTTTCAGATAACTGATAGTAATATCAGTTTAATGAGTAATTTATTATATTTTTATTTATTTCCGATTTGGTTAGAATATTTCTTTTTAAAAATAAAAGATTATCTACAGCAACCTTTGGTATTTTTCATTATATGTTTAAATATAGTATACATGATGTTTAGAAGATTTGCAAATTCCAACAAAAATATCAGTGATTAGATATGAATACATATATACAATATATATGTATATATATATATGAATTAAAAATATATTTTTTATAATTTTAATTAATCTAAAAATAATTTTGGGAGTTATCATTTTCCCACTAAGGTCTTCAAATGATTTAATATCAACGTATTTATATAAGAAGTAAAATTTTATAAATTAGTTATTGATATAAACTAAAGAAGAACAAGCCGGCCTGTCGCATGGTCTGACACTTGTTATTGGTGGGAAAGGGAAAAAACCAGTTTCATGTCATGTAACCTCATCATCGCCATTAATCTACTCAGAAAGTGCGAATCGTTTAGTTGTAAAAGAAAAGAAAAAATCTGGTGTGACTTCACGCACTGCACTGTTTCCGATAGAACCTTAGTTAACTTGACCACTTGCATTTCATAAGAAAAAAAAAAGTCAGTTGATCAAAATTTCCATAGGCTCTATGTATTTTAAATGTTAACTTATTGAAATAAATTAAATAAATACAAAATTTCATAACAATTGAAAAACATTTTTTTAAATATGTAAAAAGTTCCAAATGGGCAGTGGCGTACCGAGAGGGGGGTGAGGGGGGCGGTCCGCCCCAGGCCCCGAGCCGGCATAGGCCCCGATATATTTATAAAAAAAAAATTTAATGAAAATTTCACTTTGAGAGTACCCGGGGCCCTCAGGGCTCAAGTAAAAACAAAATTTAATGAAAATTTCTCTTTGAGAGTCCCCGGGGCCCTCAGGGCTCAAGTAAAAACAAAATTTAATGAAAATTTCTCTTTGAGAGGCCCCGGGGCCCTCAGGGCTCAAGCAAAAACGGAAAAATTTAGATAAAAAAAAAAAAAAAAAAAATTTAATGAAAATTTCTCTTTGAGAGGCCCCGGGGCCCTTGGCGTTCAGGGTTATACCGTATTTTAAAAATATTTTTGTGTATGGAGGAGAAGGATATTTAAAGATGAGCACTCCCCCACAAAAAAAAAAAATTAAATATAAGTGCCCCTCTTCTAGTGCCGCCCCAGACCCCCAACTGCCTCGGTACGCCTCTGCAAATGGGACCCCTTTTGAATCGAAATTTACATGCAAATCCCCATAGGGATTTAACATTGGCTCTATGGAAGGAATAGCCGGAAAATGAATTTGAAAAATCCGAACTACTACATTAGTAAAGTGTATTTCAAACAATTTCCACGAAAAATTTTACTGATATACTTTTTAAAAAGGATATAAAAAATAGTTGATTTATCAATTTTATTAAAAATCTTTAGATCGGACCTAACTTAAATATAAAACTTCAACTTGCTAGCTCATTTCCTTCATCTTTAAAATCGTTACACACAGACAGACACACCGGCAGACCAATTTGCGGGATCACTTTTTTGGACTCAGGGGATTTTATACTCAAAACATGTATTTCCATCAAAACCTCGTCATCTAATTTTTGACATGATCGAAATAATTTCTCACTATATATTACATCCTATTTTCATTCATTTTGTTTGTATATTAGCTGCTCAGGGGCTCACATCTTGTGGGTACGTGGATGGCGGCCACGAGCTACCCGAGCTGGGACTGGCAGTCCTGTTCTTTTCATGCCTGTCCCTTCCTTCTATATTTTCAACCCGGCGTCAGACCCCGGCCTGTTCTGTTCCTTCCAGTCGCAAAAAAAATATTACCCCGACCCCGCACTAAGAAGATTCACTTTGTATATTAAGTGTTAAAAAATATTATTTTTTAATATATCTTTGAAACATAGGGTATAAATGATTCCAAACCCTAGGCGCCAGCTAGTCCTAGCTTCTCTTAATTAATTTGTGATTCCATTCAGAGACGTTAAAACTTTTTTAATCATTACTTTTTTTGATAATACTAGTATTTCTTGGGTTTTTAAAAGTGCCTGTGTTGATTTTAAAATATGACATCTGATAGATTCCAACTAGTCTGCTATAACCGTTTACTCAATCTGAGCACTGGTAGTACGAATCTGAGATAAAATATGGTATCTAAGGTGAGGTATTATTTTCAACTGACTGCCAGAGAGAACCTACCTTTAAAAACATAAATTCTTAATGAAAAAAAAAAATTAAATTAATTTTTAAAGATTAAAGAATAATTAATAATGTCTCTTCTGAGGTCCGGACAAGGGCTTTTTAAGCTTTAACTCTTAATTAGTCATGAAAAAAAAAATATTTCTTTCCTTCTGAAAGGCATATATTATAAATATAATAAATAATTTTTTTTTTTTTTTGAGGATCTTTAATAACCGGAAATTTTTCTTAAAAGATTTCACACTTCTCAAGTCAAGTCCGAATCGAAGTGCATATTGACAAATTAATGGATGTCGAAAGCTTAACTGATAATTTTTACTTTATTAGAAAAACTACTACTGCTAAAAAGAATCAATCGGGAATGACTTCCTTCTCGTATATTCTTTTGAAATTATGTTTGTTGGGGTGTGTGTGTCTATGTGTGTGTGTGTGTGTGTGAACACGATTGCTTAAAAACCAAAGCAGCCAGATCGATGAAATTTGGTATATACTCCTTGCACTAAAATTGTAGATTTCTATCAACTTTTGGAGTAAATACTTTGCCTAAAATGTTTTTTCAAAAATTTTGAAATTTTCAATTTTTTTTCTCATATTGTAATAAATTACCCTATTTTAAAAAGTCTTTATTCTCTGACGTTTTTTCGAAAATTGTCAAAGAATAAAAACTTTTTAAAATAGGGGTAATTTATTACAATATGACAAAAAAAATTGAAAATTTCAAAATTTTTGAAAAAACATTTTAGGTGAAGTATTTACTTCAAAAGTTGATAGAAATCTACAATTTTAGTGCAAAGAGTATATACCAAATTTCATCGATCTGGCTGCTCTGATTTTTAAGCAATCGTGTTCACACACACAGACATATTGCCCAAAATGTTTTTTTTTTTGACTCAGGGAGGTCTAAAAGGTGGAGAATCATCAAAATCTCGAAGTCGAATTTTTTGACAATTACAACAATACTTTCTCTTTCTATTCCTTTCGAGAAAGTAAAAAAGATTAAAGTTTGCAATACAATAAGAAAAAAAAAATAACCTAGCATTAATAGCTGATTTTCAAAGCTTTTGGTTGAAGTTAAACTTTGCACTGCCCTTGACATGTGGCTCAGAGGTGAAGCATTAGCTTTTGGTACTAGAGATCGAGGGTTCGCATTCCGTCCCAGGTTCCAGAATGTTCGCTTAGAAGAAGGGGAAGGGGGTATAAATATCATAGTTCATTTTATTCAATTAAAATAGAATAATTTCACCAAATAAAGTAAAATGTCATCCTCGAACATCGGTGATACTAAAAAGGGCTTATTTTTCTCTGAGTTAACATTACTATATATAAAGCGCTTTGTTAAAAAATTAGCTTTAATTAATTTACTATTTATTTTAATTAATTTTAATTTTTAAAAATTATGCCTTTATTAAGTGTTGCTAACTTTCCTAATACCTCAGATTATATATGAAAAAACTCATTTTTTAACTCGAAAGTTAAGCGTGTTCTTGTTTACTATATCGATGATTTGCTATCGGTCGGATAAGTTTGCTAGTTAACTAGAAGTGAAACGTTTGAATATGGGATTGTACAATTATTTATCTAAATTTCTTAAACAATGGAACTTGACCATAGACAAATAAAACTTCCATTGTTTAAGAAATTTAGAAGTGAAACAACTGGCTCTCTTATTTATGACTCTGGGCAAAAGTATTGCGAGGCAAGCTTTTTATTTTGCTTTTGTTTTTGTATGAAATTTTAAAAACATTCCAATTTTATTTATTTTATTCGGATCATTGATTAACCGGTTAAAGGGACTTCACCCTGAAAGTGTTAAAATTCATGGCTAAACGATATTCTATATTTTAAAGGCCGATAAAAATAATTTTGTTTTTTTGAAAAGTAATTTCTTTCTACATATTAATTATAAAAGAAATATTAAATCCATAAAGAATTTTTTTTTTTAATTTTATTGATATATTTTATATCTAAAATTAATTTGTTTCGCGGATGTTTTAAAATGAATTGTTCGCATGTTTGACCCTGAACTGGCAGGTTAAGAACCACTGCCCTGAGATAACAACTCCCGCACTTTAAGATAGTATTTTTTGTGTTGCTCCTTCATTCAAATGGACCATTAAATTCCAACTATTCTAATAGTCATCAATAAATTTTTCAAGAATCTGTACTTTGACTTGAAAAATATTTCATAAAAATGATGCAATATAAACATTCTTTAAGAGGCGAAGTTAGATAACCTATCACATTCAAGTTTCAACTCCGTGCTTTTAATCAATCGTAGAGTTCGACAATGAAAATACACTTAAAGCTTGTGATCTTTGACCTTGCAGCTTAATATCTAATGGAATTAATCATCCAGTCGTAATTCAAATAATTAACGAATGTAAATGACCCTACGCAAACAATGATTTCTATGGATCAAATAATCAGTATTTTTTTATTATTTTTCAAAATTTTTATGGTTATATTTTTGAATATATTACAAAAATAAAGAAACATTCGATCAAATGCAAATAATAAATACCCATAACTAGGACGATAAGGAGAAAAAAAAACAGCTTACTTTTTCTCTCTCATTTTATTTGCAAATATTTCGGCTCCTGGACCATTTTCAGTGCATATCTCCGAATTTAGATAATAAATTTATTCTTTTTTACATTATACAATTAAACAAATTTTTTCTATGTCCTTTACTCAAATGGATTTTTTGAGAGAGATTGTCAAGATTATAAAATAATGCGCTCAATTTTTCTCAACTATTTTATAATCTTGACAATCATTGACATAAATTTTTTGAGAGAGATTGTCAAGATTATAAAATAATGCGCTCAATTTTTCTCAACTATTTTATAATCTTGACAATCTCTCAAAAAATGTATGTCAATGATTGTCAAGATTATTAAATAGTTGAGAAAAATTGAGCGCATTATTTTATAATCTTGACAATCTCTCTCAAAAAATTTATGTGAGTAAAGAACTTATAAAAAATTTTTAAATTGTATAATGTAAAAAAAGAATAAATTTATTATCTAAATTCAAAGATATACACTGAAGATTGGATTGAATGCCAAAGGTAAGAAGGAATAATTCACAAGATTAATGCAACCAAATTTTATTTCAATTAAATGAATTTGAATTGTTGCTTCTTACTTATGGCATAATACTAAATCTCCGAATGTTCCATTGACAATCTCATACTTCAGACACTTTGGGCCTATTATGGTAGGGGGTTTATATTAATATTGCGATAATAACATTCGCTCCCCCCCCCCTCACCTCAATAAATTTCACGACCCCCTTTGGAAATTTTAACACAATAAAAAAATTTTTTTTCCAATTCTTATGAAATTTTGTATTTATTTATGGTAGGATTCTCTGATGTGTATAAAATATCAAAATATGAGATTAAAACATATTACTAGTCTCTAAAAATATTAAATAAATTTCTTACTAGATTTTTATTTTGCAAATTGATTAATTATTGCCTCACAATTTAAGAATTTGGAAAAATAATGGAAAGCATTAAGATTTATATTCAATTGATTTTACATATTTTCAAAATAAATAAATATTTTTTGAGATTCAAGTAAAGATATAATAATTTCGGGGGCGATTGACCTCAAAATCTAATCAACTCACTAAGAATATGTCCAAAGTACATACATTTATATAAAATTTCAATTTGTTTGATCCGTTCTCGTTATCGTATCGGACAAAGAGATTTTCAGCAAAAAAAAAAAAATACATTTTTTAAAGAAAAATCAAATTATTTTCAAATATTATTTTGTAATTTAGCTGTTCGACAAAAATAAAATCAAAACTTTTGGATGGTTTGTTTCCCTTTTGTTTTTTGAATATATGCAGGAAAAAATTCATTCATTTTCTCCGTTGAAATAATAGCTTACCAGTTTAAATATTATTTAAGACATTTAATGCTTGTATATTTTCAAAATTCATTATCTTCGCTTCCCTAGTGAAGGATAAAGTATATTAAATGATAATTATGAAAATTCAAATATTTTAAGAAACATCTTCAAATGAAGGTAATGGCATTGGATAAACATAAATAAATAAAAATAATTTATTAATGAGTATATATTTAATAAATATTAAAAATAAATGAATAATTCTTTTTAAGATTTTTAATATAAGACTGGCATTTCTAATTTAATAGTCTTTTCTACTCATCTAATTGCATCAGTCAGCGTCACAAGTGACTGATGAACTCCTTAGGCAACCAAAATGCTTAGTGTTGTCTTAAAAATAGCTTCCCTCTCGATGATTTATTTGTTTTAAACATATTGATTTGATTGACCAAGCTCCACATTCGACAACATGGCGCCGACTGTACAGTAAGAATAGAGAATGCTATTTATTTGAAATTTTTTATTTGTAAAAATTAAAAATTTGTATTTAAATTGAAGCAGATGATACAGTGGGAACCACAAGCGCCTGCAGGTCTATTCTCTAAAAACTGACGTTAAAATTTTAAATAAACAAATCCGTGTAAAAACAATCAGTGTTAAAATGCTATTCAAAATCACTTCCTTGCCTCAAATAGCTATTCTGTAAACAAAAACTTTAAAGCCAAAGCGTTAACATTTAGTAAATAGTGTAAAAAATTAATGCTATGTCTAAGGGGGTGCCTTTAATATTTTAACGTCGTGTTTAAAATAAAATTGGCGTCTTTAATCTAAAAAGTAGGGTTATGATTTTGATAGCTTTGAAATAAAAGCAACTTTTTAACGCCGCTGTTAAAATTTTGTTTAGAGAATAGCATTTTTGATTGTTTTTACATTACTTTTTAACACCCATTTCTTTATTTTAAATTTTAACGTCTGTTTTTAGAGAATAGACCTGCTGATGTGCTAGAGAGTGGGCCATTGAGCTTAGTCAACTAAACCAATATTTTTAAAAATAAATAAATCATCTTATTTTAATTCAACTGAAGGGAAAAAGTTACTTTTAAGACAACACGTCATTTTGGTTGCTTAAACTTAAGGCTCCACTCTCGAGCACATCAGGCGCTTGAGGAATTGACTTTACAGTGAAAATGGATACATACACCGGCTTGAGAGATGAAAGTTTGAATTTCTCATTTTATTTACGTTAAAAATTTATAATATGGATATAATGGTTATGCAAGAAATCATTCGTTTTAAACGAATTGCCACTGTGATTGAAATGTTTCCGAAAAAAAGAAGAGAAAATCAAAGAAGAGACAGAAAATTTTGGAGTTTAGGCTTTCACCATTAGTAAACGAATTAGATTTTCGGTTTAACTGTAGGTTTATTTGTAAAAAACGCCGAAACGTTGTAATTTTTACAATAAACCACAGTTAAACCAAAAATCTAATTCTTTTACTAAGAGACAGAAAAGATAAAACGCTGCAATTGGTCAAATTCTCAAACTAGCAGGTTGAAAAATAGCACCTTAACTATATTAATATACCAGTATATTAAATATATAAAGAAAATTATTTTAATAAATAAAATATTTTAGCTGATTATTATTAAATTATTTCATTAATTTAGTATCAAGAATTTTAATAAAAATTATCATTTTAAAGGTCTAATGTTCTCATTAATTTATATTATACGTTAGACCATTTGTTATCTATTAATTAATGGCTAAAAAATTATCATTTTCTAAAAAAATGCAAAAATTAATGAGAGATTAAAAGAAATATTTTAAATTCTTGATAAAAATGAAATATGTTATGTTAAAGTTCACTATTTAAATAATTGAATTAAGACAAATATTTTTATTAAATAAAATATTGACACGGAAATCACACCAATTGTGTTTTTAATGAGGAGTCGTTACACAATTCGTTTGTACTAAATATTTAAATTAAGAATAAGTAGAAATTTTGTTTTCAAATTTTTGTTTGACAAATTCATTTAATATAGACCTAAATAGATATTTAAAAGAAAAATTCGAATTTTTTTAATAATTAATAATACTTGATTAATAAACTTATAACTAAAGTGTTTGGGTGATCCGATTGTCTGTAGGGATATATAACACGATACTTGGAAGTGAAAAACGTATTTAAGTAAACTAAAGTGTGTAAATAAAAATTTTCCCCCTTTTTTTTTGTTTATTTTTGACTTCCGATGATTTTATTAGATATCTCCACCAATTTCATAAAATAATTTTGAAAAACTTTTTGACTCTCAATATTTTTATAAAAGTGACTTTTTTTACAATTATACTTATATAACAATAATTAACTTTTCAAAAATTTATTTAAATAAAATTGCTGAAATTATAAAATAAAAAAGTGTAATTTCAATATATACAATTTCTAATTTCTGAACAAATCAACGAGGAAATATAATAAATAAAATTTATAAATTTATTTAGCTAAAAAACTTAAACGTTATATTACGTTCAAGGGGTTCCGGAGGCAAAGCCGTTGGCATGTTTTTGCAGAGAAGATGGCGTTAGGGGTCTTAAAAAGTTAGCCAAAAGTCGAAAATTTGCCAATAGATGGCAGGATGGTAGGCCTATATTTAATCTCATGTATTTGTATAATTTTCCTTGATCTTTTTAATAGTGAATAGTTTATAAATATTGTTATAATATTATATATAATTTATAACAGCATAAAAAATATATAAATATAGCCCGCTTATAAGTGATCAGATAATGTCGTAAGATAACCAATCCACCCACCTATCGGCAGAATGCTCAATTATTTTGACGGTTTTTTTAATTACAAATCACCTAAACCAACTTTAAATTTTTCCAAAATTAATATGTGATTAATAATAATAATAAATTCATTTTTAAATTTTAAAAAAATTTTAAATTATTGTATCAGTTTGTTTTTCTGTATTTGTTTTATTACAAAACAATTAATTTTCAACTTACTTATTTTTAGTCATTAAAAAAATTTTAACTTTCTGTTACAATAATCCCTTATGCGATCTTTGCCAAGCAAACCAGTAATAAATTCACAAGAAATAATACAATAATTGTACTATTTTACAAATTTGAATTTAAAAACAAATCCATCCATTTTAAAAATATCAGAAATAAATATTTTATATAACCAAATGGTTTATGAAATCATATTATACTCGTTAACCTTCTAGCCACATCGGTCGATTTTTTTATAGAATTTATTTAATAAATTAAATATTATTTTAGTAAACAAATTTGAAATAAAAAATACCCATTGAAAAATTTTGTGTTAACATGTTTTGTTTGAAATATGTTTGCTTAATAATATACTCACTGTTTTGTTAAAAAAATTAAATAAATAAACATTCAATTCATTTTTTTATAAACAGAATTCTCATAACGTTTTGTAAATGTATATCAATTCTTTGCAAAAATCAAATAACAAATTTAAAAAAGACTATTCAAGGAAAATAAATATGGATTTTTGCTTTCTCTTACCTATATACATATATGTTAATAAATTAGAAGAGAGGGTAATATGGAATAGTCGGGTAAAATGGAATACCGGTCAATCTCAGCCCTCTTAGATGTTGCAATCTATCTGATGCTTGTCAAACGTCCACCAGAGTCCTCGCTTTTGTGTGGTAGTTGTCGCTATTACGCCATAGCAGTTTTTTTTTTCAGAGGAAGATTTTTTTTTTTGAGCCATCTCGTTTTTGTTTGCGAAACTCTGTGTACTTATTATAATGACTTATTTGGTAAAAAGCTGTTGTAAATACATATAGGGGAGTAGAATTTGTTAATGGAGTGGTTCCCACATACTGATTTTCACCATGAGCTTTTTGAGGTGCCATCATTATCTAAAATGACGAGTCGGCTAATATGGAATACCGAAGGAGAAATCTTTATTTGCGAATATTGCAAACCCTGAATTTATAATATAAATTCAGGGTTTACAAAATTCTTTATTTATATTAATATTAGCCTATAAATTGAAAATATTAAAATTTTAATAAATATTATTGTAAATATTTTAAATAATAAATATGTTCCATATTCTTTATAAATTCCCACCAAAAATTATTACATTGTTTTACTAAGATTAATTGAAATTTTCTTTCAAAATGCAAAACCTGATCCCTATTACCTTACATGACAACAGGTATTCCATATTCGCCTCAATACCTATTCCATTTTACCCGCTTAGTCCATATTACCGCCAACTAACTTTTTTTTGTTTACTCAAAAAACTGTGCCTAAAATTTTTGTTGAATCTCAAAATCACAAAGAACGTGTTTAAAAAACTCAAAAGTTTGTTTCAGTTCGATCTTGCTGGAGATTGCTCGCAAATTTCAAGTTTAATTATGGACACCATATATATATATATATATATATATAGAGAGAGAGAGAGAGAACGTATTGGATTCATGTCAAAAATTCCATGTCGAGATTTTTGCTGGAAAGAGAGCAAAAATAATTTAGATCCAAATCTTAAAACCATCCCTTTTGATTTGGATCGGGATCTAGATCCAAGAACCTTCTCAAAAAGGATTTCGATCCAGATCTGTAAATTCTGGAACGGTTCCGATCTTCGAATTTAAATCCAAAAGGATCCTGCACATTTCTGCGTGAGACCAGTAAAAACTCTAGTGTTCCAATATACTGCAAACAGACAAGTTGGGTCAACCAGGAAATATAAATCTTACATTTAGTTACTTAAATTAAGTATTTATGCTGACTAACCGAGCCCGAGGCTAGATAAAAAATTCAATTAATACTGAATATTTCGAAATTATCAAAAAAAAAAAAATATCATATAATATTTATTAATTCAAGTCGAATCAAGGATGCTCTAACCCTGAACTGTTTAATTTATTTAAGGTCTGTTAGACCAGACACCCAGAACATTCGCAGTATGCAAGATCATATGCGCAATACGTTTTTCGCATTAGCGCATGCGCCGGACGCTCTTGGACCCCTGATCGAACAGACTTTTAGCTACCTAAAAACCTAATGAGATTCAGAGATGTTGAGTAAAATTGACTCATTGGAGGTATGAAATAATAATAAAAGGGGCATAACTTATGCTCGATCGCTTGGTGTAAACGCACCTTAAATATATTTGGAAAGTACTCAAAAGAATGAAAAAAAGTTTAATATTTCCTAAGGCATTTGTTTGTCTAATAAATTAATATTAATTATATTTTAAATAAGAATAATTTTTTTTTTTACTTCTGACTCTAAAATCATTAAAAAGAAGATATCATTAATTTAGTTTTAATTAATTTTTTTTCATTTAGAAAATTCATTAAAATTGAATCATTTTTATTCTTCGTTTATGCAAATTTCTTAATAATTATTTAAACATTTTCTTTGTTTTATTATTTAATTTCCATTTTGCGAGCCGTTTTTATATCTCATTAAAAGTATGGAATGATTAAAATCAAAAAAGATCAAATGGATAATATCTCTTATTATTAGTCTAATCAATAATTCAAAATGTATGTAATAAACCAATCAGCCACGGAGCTTAATTAAAATTACTAAGATAGCATCTATAATTATAATTATAATTATAATATAAAGGAAAATGGGACTGATAGACTTTGAATGAAGTCTAAATTATTGATTTAAAATATATAACAAAATATTATAAATAGAAGGACGGATGCTCAAAAATTCATTCAATTGAACAGTGAAAACCAGCTATGAAATACCTTATCATCAATAAAAAAAAAACTCTAGGATGTCTGGTCGCACCAGATTTTTTTGGTGTCGAGATATATTTAGTTTTCGATAGCACCTTAGTTCCAAACTTGCGTTTTAAATGTTGACTGCTTGAAATAAACTATGGTTATTTTTCAAAATTTTAATCTCATATTTGGATATTTTATACACAATAGAGAATCCGAAATAATTAGAAAATTTCATATGAATTGGAAAAAAACTTTTTTAAATGTGTAAAAAGTTTGAATCGAAATTTGACATATAATTTTTGAAATGATCGCAATACTTTCTCTATATATATCCTGTATAGATAAGAGAGTAAATTTGTTAGTCATAGAAACCCAGAAAAAAGTCAAGTTTTGGAACCGAGCGTTTTCTCATGGAGGGTAGAGGGAAAATTTTAATTTCATATTTGGATATTTTATTTCCAATAGAGAATCCTAAATAAATATAAAATTGGAAAAAAATTTTTATATGTGTAAAAAGTTCCAAAGGGGTCCGTCCCTCTTTTGAATCGAAATTAACTTACAAATCCCTATAGGGATTTAACATTGGCTCAATGGAAGGAAGAGCCGAGTGTACTTAAAACAATTTTCACGAAAAATTTTACTGATATACTTTTTAAAGAGCATTTAAAAAATAATTTATTTTTGAATCTTAATCAAAATCGTTGAAGCTGATTTTGAGACATTCAAACAAAATCTGAAAAAGCACTTCAGTAAAATAGTAGTACTTTTTTGCCCGATTTTGCTCAAAAACTTATTTTCGCGCTTCAGGGGGGTGCGTAACTTAAATATAAAATTTAAATTTCATAACTCATTTCCTTCATGCTTAAAAATCTCCATGCAAACACACAGACAGATACATAGGCCAATTTGCGGGCCTCACTATTTTGGACTCAGGGGACCTCTAATCATGTATATCCATCAAAATCTCGACATCGAATTTTCGACATGACTGTATTTAGTTAATCGAAAATCTTTGGGTCTTAGCTAGCTAAGTACGATCTGGGCTCTTATTTAATCATATGATTACCTTAACTATATTAGCTCAGGGGCCCACATCTTGTGGGTACGTGGATGGCGACCACGAGCTGCCCTAGCTGGGACTGATCTTTCCATGTCAGTCTCTTGCCCTCAATATTTTCTAGAGGCTTCAGACCGTGCGACGGGCCGGCCTGTTCTACCTCGAAATTCATAATCAAATAGCGTATCCGAGGAATAGCTAGTTAATTAGAACTGAAGCAACCAGCCCTTACAATATCATTTTGCATTGAGGGGTTATAACATTTTTTTTTTTATTAGAATGAAAATTAAAATTTATTTATGTGTTTATAATAATGATAGTGAATGTATTTCTTTCTTTACATTGCAGACGACTTGTTAAGAGGAGATTTTTGTAAATGGTCTTCAAGGCTTATGTCTGTCTCTCTTAACTAATATTGATTTAACTCTAACGAGAAGTGATGTAATTTTTGCCTATCTTCTTTTATAAAAATATTTTTTTTCTATTAAAAAGAAAAAAAAAATTAAATTAAATTTAGTTAAATATTTTGGAGATTTATATATTTGAATTAGATATTAGTATTCAAAGCATCTCGATTCTTTTCGGACTTAACAAAGTCATTGAGATATATATCTAACAAATCTGTGAGTGTTATTTATTGGCGAGGCCAAACATCCCAAGGTCCCCGGCAATCGAACCCAGGATCTCCAGCCTTTCCGGGGCATAGGCGTGCTGTCCATTGCACCAGGCCATTGACCTGTACCAATGCAATGGACAGCACACCTATTCCCCGGAAAGGCTGGAGATCCTGGGTTTGATTCCCGGAGGCCATGGGATGTTTGGCCTCGCCAATAAATAACACTTACAGATTTGTTAGATATTAAATTAAATTGCCCAAATTTTTATAATTTTCTTATAATGGATGGAAGAATATCTTCATTCAAAAATAATTAATTTTTTTTGGAATATCATTATTAGTTGTCCCCAAAAATATTTTTTATTTTTTTACTCCGTAAAATGAAATAAAAAATTTATTTTAAATATATCAATTTTATTTATCTAAATTTTGCTGCTGCAAAAAAAAAAAAAAAAAATGTTTTAAAAAGCATCTCCCTGCTACTGGCCAATCAGAAGCAATTTAAGATACATAAATATATTTCTTCTTTATATATTAAAGTTCGAATTCACAAGCAAATAAATTCAAGAAGCTTGAGTTGCAAAGCAGACAGACTGACAGCCAGACTCTAGTAGTTTCAATTGACAATAATTAAATGCTCATTTTTTAAACTGAATTCGTCAAAAAGTTAATTAGAAAAGATTCTTATTGTTTCTAATTGGAAATTTTTTTTAATTAAATGCATGTGCGTTTATGTGTCGAAATTACTATAAGAGATGTTTTGATGAGAAAAATTTTTAGCTTAGTTTAGAAAAAAAAAATAATAATTTAGTAAGAATACGCTTTGTGTATACTCGGTTCTTTCATCTAAAAAAGCTGGTGTGATTGGTCGCACAGCCCTCAAAGCAAGGGCGGATACAAGGGGGGGAGTAAAGGAAGTAATTACCCCCCCCCCCCGAGATTTGAAAAAAATATTTATTTTTAATGTAAAATTTTAAAAATTAATACTTAAATATTTGATTTATATTTATATTCTGGCAAACAAGTACGGAATTCGCCTTTAAATTACCGAAATTAAGAAAAAAATTGTGTGTTGTGCGACCCGTCACACCAGATTACCCCCCCCCCCCAGAGAAACATCCCTGGATCCGCCACTACCTCAAAGGCTAGTTACCCCGCTGTTCCAACCCACCTAGCACAAAATATTGCAGCAATGTTGCAGAAATATTGCGAATCTTGCATAAATTGCCAATTAATAATGCAGGAATATTGCATCAATATTGCAAATCTTGCAAAATATTGGCAACATTGCTGCAATATTGGAGCGGCAATATTCCAAACTAGGAATATTGCAGCAATATTGCTGCAATATTCGTATGTCCTCCTTTTTGTAATATTATCAATATTGAGCAAGATTGGCAATATTGCTGGAACATTCCAGCAATATTTTGTGCTGTGTGGGAAGTATATTCATCAAAATCTCGACATCGATTTTTGACATGATCGCAATACTCTCTATATCTTACATATATAAATAAATAATTAAGTAAGTAGGTAATAAATAAGTAGGAAAATAATTTGTAAATGTAAAGAATTTATTCCCTCAAACCACGGGGGCTAATAACTAACTCCTCAGATATCACAAGTAGCGCAGTCGAGTTACATAAATATATAAAAAAAAATTTGAATTTATTCGCTAAAGGAACATATCGTCTTTAAGTGGTAGGCAAAAAAAAAAAGTGAAGTGGTTGGATGGTTAAACCATTCCTTAAAGGCATGTGAGAATATTTTCCGAAAGCAATAAAATGAAGCCCGCGGGTGGTGTGCTCTTTATTTCTTTATATGAGCAACCTAAATAGTCTTGCCTAAGGAACATATGTCCCTGTTTTAGTTAGGGATCAGTAAAAACAATGTTGGAAAGTCAAGTTCGCATAGTTCATTGGCATGAATGTCATTATGCTATTGGTTGGGAGAAACAGCAGGCGGAGGCTGCATGCAGGAGGGATGGCGAGATTACGAGGAGGACACGCGAGTAGCACACGCCGACACAAAAAAAAAAATACAATAAATAAATAGGCAAATAAGTTCCAAACTCTTTTTTCAAACAGGACTAATTTGAAACAAATCTTCTCAACGGTTTCATTTCATATTATTTACGGCGTATGCAAATTTATTTTTTGGTTATAAAAATTTTATTAATAAACTATAAAAAGAAAAGCCTATTTCTCTGCTAACGTGAATCTTAACTTATAGTTTAAAAATATATTTTCGGGACACGCAAATTATGACGACTTGAAAATAATTAGTGTAAAATTTTAGATGTCCTCGGTCCTTGGTGTAGCCATTTGTACCAAGGGTCGAGGGTTGGCATCCTGTCTCATACGACAATTTATTTCAATTGGATTGAATAAATAGAGACGGGGTCTAAATGGCCTTCGTTTCCGAAAAAAACCTTAATGAAATTAAAAAAAAATTTTTTTTTAGATATATTCCTCAACACAGAGGCGCATTTTATTTCTATTTTAAAATTTTAAAAATTTCAAATTTTCAAATGAGATGCGCCATTTCTTTGCGTTGATCGATCTATCTAAAATGTAATTTCTTATTAAGTGTCATAATTTGAGTGGGGGTCTCAAAAAGTCATAAACTAAGATCCACTTTAATGACTAACGGAGTTGGGATTCAATCTTTCCTTCCTGACACTGTATAAATAAATTCAAAAAATAATTTATTTAATCCCCTTTATTATTATGGGAGTTTTAAATTATAGACCACATTTGTATTAATTATTTATGAAAAATATAAATACAAAGTTTCGACTGCAGTCATTTTCAAGTACTGTGCACTTGCTCCGACTTTATAATACAGTAGAACCTCGCTTAGCGAGCGCCTCATAACGAGCAAAACAAATTGTAAAAGAATGACTTGCTTAACGAGCGACTAACGAGTGGAGCGGAGAAGGGAAGTCCCAGATTGTGAGCATGCTACTTCAGTCTGTGTCATGGAGGGGGGGGGGAAGAATGTTATTGTTTCGCATAACGATTGTTTCGCTTTAAGATTATGATTCTGAAACGAATTATACTTGTTAAGCCAGGTTCCACTATAATATAAACCACAAAAGCTTTCTAATCATAATCCGCTTTATTTGCGCCATATTTATATTTTGTTAAGAAAAAGGTTTTAAAAAAATTAAAACAGAAACAGGTCTAATCTCTAAAAACAGACGTTAAAATTTAATAAACAAATAGGTGTTAAAAAGTAATGTAAAAACAATCGGCGTTAAAAAATGCTATTCAAAATCACTTCCATGCCTCAAACAGCTATTCTGTAAAAAAAAAGAATTTTTTTTATATCTTGCCAGATCTGTCAAATAAATTTTATGAAATTTATTACGAAATAAAATTCAGACAAGGGCTAAAAGCAATGACCTGGAAAAACTTATTAACTTTTTATTATCCAATATATGGTTGGGGACCTGAAATTGTTGTGGCCTATTCTACTAATAATTTATTAACAAACAATCCTCATTTAATTTAACAAGAATATATTAAAATCTGCGCTTTATTAAAAAAAAAAAAAACACAGATCATTTGTTTATTTTTGATAGATTTCTTCTACGCTTCTAGCTTTTCTTTTGAGGATGAGAGTACAGTTTTAGATAAGAAAAGAAGAGGGTGGGGATTATCAATGAGCTGGTCTGTTTATTTTTCATTGAATGAAAAAATTTAATATTTAATTAAGAAATTCTTTTAGTTCATGTATATTATTTGTACATTGTTCTTAATATATTTCAGCGAAATACGTGCTAATATTTAAATGAATACTTTTCATGCTCATTTTCAACCATGGTTTTGTTTATTTAAATAAAATTAATTATAATGTTATTTGTGAGCCATTTTTATTCTATTTTAAGGTTGAATTAAAAAAAAAAATACTTAGAAAGTAAGAGGTTACCTATGAAATTTTAAAATTCCTTCGCGTTTATTTGGAATTATTTATTTACATAAGAAATATCCGGAGATTAAAACACCAGCTTTAAATAGACCACTCTTACATCATTTTATTTTGTAAATATTTCACCCGCTCTAACACCTGGTCATATTCAGTACATAAATATAATTTGATGGAGTCCCTTGTCAAAAAATGAATCGGGAGCCAAACATTTTGAATGCAAATATGTACAATACCCATATATTTTCCTCCTTTTTTTAAAGTTCTTTATCGTTTTTCTTTTGAAATGCTTAACGTTACCTAATAGCATGATTTCGTGAGATTTTAATAATCTTTTCGGCATCTAAGGCCATAAAAACTTTTAAAAGATTCAATTCAACATTAACTGACCACAATTCTCGGCTTAGAGGGTTCGCTCTCTTGGACCTCCTTACACACTTTCAGGTCTATGCTCTAAAAACAGACGTTAAAATTTAAAATAAACAAATGGATGTTAAAAAGTAATGTAAAAACAATCAGCTTTAAAAAAAAATCCTATTCTCTAAACAAAGTTTTAACAGCGACGTTAACATGCTGCTTTTATTTCAAAGCTATCAAAATCATAACCTTACTTTTTAAGTTAAGGTCGCCATTTTTATTTTAAACACGACGTTAAAATATTAAAGGCATCCCCTAGACATGACTTTAATTTTTAACACTATTTACTATTTACGCTTTGGCTTTAAATTTTTTTTTTGTTTACAGAATAGCTATTTGAGGCAGGGAAATGATTTTGAATAGCATTTTTTTAACGCTGATTGTTTTTACATTACTTTTTAACACCTATTTGTTTTATTTTAAATTTTAACGTCTGTTTTTAGAGATTAGACCTGTTTCTGTTTTAATTTTTTTAAAACCTTTTTCTTAACAAAATATAAACATGGCGCAAATAAAGCGGATTATGATTAGAAAGCTTTTGTGGTTTATATTATAGTGGAACCTGGCTTAACAAGTATTATTCGTTTCAGAATCATAATCGTAAAGCGAAACAATCGTTATGCGAAACAATAACATTCTTCCCCTTAATTCATTAAGGTCTTTTTCGGCAACGAAGGCCATTTAGACCCCGTCTCTATTTATTTCAATTGAATTGGTAGCCAATCCAATTTAAATAAATTGTCGCATGAGACAGGATGCGCACCCTCGACCCTTGGTACAAATGGCCAGCACGCTAACCACTACAGCAAGGTCCGTGGACATCTAAAATTTTGCGCTAATTATTTTCAAGCTTCATAATTTGCGTGTCCCGAGAATATATTTTTAAACTATAAGCATCCATCATGCATCTCTCCAACCCTTCAATTATAGATTAAAATTCATATAAATCAACTATTTTTTATATGCCATTTAAAAAATATATCATTTAAATTTTTCGTGAAAATTGTTTGAAGTACACTTTACTGATGTATTTCAGATTTTTCAAATTCACTTTCCGTCTCTTTCTTCCATAGAGCCTATGTTAAATCTCTATGGGGATTTGCATGTTAATTTTGATTCAAAAGGAACTTTTTACATATTTATAAATTTTTTTCAATTCTTATAAAATTTTGTATTTATTTAGGATTCTCTATTGTGTATAAAATGAAAATAACCATACTTTATTTCAAGCTGTCGACTTTTAAAATACACAGAGCCTGTGGAAACTTTGAATCATTTGACTTTTTTACTTATGAAACGCAAGTGGTCAAGTAAACTAAGGTGCTATGGGAAATTAAATATATCTCGATACAAAAAATCTGGTGTGACAATCAAAGTACACAAGTTTCTCTTTCCCAAGGGTAAGAGAAAGTTGTGTGCTGTGCGCCAGTCACACCAGATTTATTTTTTTATGGTTAAAAAAATCTTTAAGCGGCTTCTAGGTAGCCAATGGCTGATTGCCAGAGTGTTTTTGCACGACAATCAAATATTTTTTTCTTCTCGATATAATATTTTATTTGAGAAATATTTATTTCTTCCATTTTCTAGAAAGAAACTCTTTCTATCTCTTCTCCCACTTCAGGGCTTTTTAGACCGATTAGTCGGTGTGCGGACTCCCGACCAAGCTAAAATCAGTAATAATGAGTCAAGTGAGATTCAAAAAAAAGATCCATCAATTTCTAGAATCTAAATTTGTAAACTGGAAATTTTCAAAACACGAAAATATGTTATTAAAATTTTCTTTTTTTTTTTTTATAAACACATCAAAGTGCACTTTATTTTGAAACTCACTTAAAATTAGAAAGAACGTTTAAGCATATACAGAATTCCAGCTTAATTAAATAAAAATTCTGTGTCATATATTGAGTGGGCGAAACGTTGTACAAAAGAAAAAGAAAACTAAATAAGATGCGTTTAAATTTTTTTACTTTCTCTTACCCTATATATGAAATATATTTAGAGAGAAAGTATTTAGCTCAGGGGCCTACATTTTGTAGGTACGTGGATGGCGACCACGAGCTGCCCGAGCTGGGACTGGCAGTACTTCTGGTCTTTGCATGTCAGTCTCTTCCCATCTATATTTTCAACAAGCGTCAGACCGTGCGACGGGTCGGCCTGTTCTATTCCTTCCCGGTCGCAAAAACCTCCTCCGCCGACCCCGCATCGCGAGATTAAGGCAAACAAAGAAGAACAAGAAGATATAGAGAGAAAGTATTGCGATCATGTCACAAATTCGATGTCGAATAGGGTCTACATGTTTTGAGGTCCCCTGAGTCCAAAAAAATGGGTCTCCCAAATTGATCTGTCTGTGTGTTTGTGTGTCAGTCTGTGTGTAACAATTTTAAGCATGAAGAAATTGAGTTACCGAATTGAAATTTTATATTTAATTTAAGTACCCACCCGGACACTCAAAATAAGCTTTTGAACAAAATCGGCCAAAAAGTACTGGTACTTTACTAATGTACTTTTTCAGTTTTTTTTCGATTTTCTCAAAATTCGCTCCAACGATTTTGATTAAAATAAAAAATCCATAAATAAATTAGTTTTAACATGCTCTTTAAAATGTATATTCTCAATTTGCTCTTGAAATCTTTTGAAGCATACTTTACTCTTGTACAGTGAGGGACAATATTAAGTCCCACCCATGCGTTTTCTACTTGTGATTTTTCATTGTTTTTAAAAAAAATATTATATATTTTTTAATGGAAACTTTCATGGTTCAAACCTAGAAAAACCCCAATAAAGATTTTCATTTTCTTTTATAAAAACAATGAAATAATCACAAGTAGAAAACGCATGGGTGGGACTTAATATTGTCTCTCACTGTACTTCATAGGAAAGATAGGAGAAATAGTTGCCATGGTAACAGAATATAAATATTTTTCTTTTTAGATTAAATATAAATCAACTATTTTTATATGCCCTTTAAAAAGTATATCAGTAAAATTTTTTGTGAAAATTGTATTTCAAATTTTTCAAATTCATTTTCCGGCTCTTCCTTCCATAGAGCCAATGTTAAATCCCTATGGGGATTTGTATGTTAAATTCAATTCAAAAGGGGGTCCCATTAAAATTTTTTTTTTTCAATTCTTATGAAATTTTGTATTTATTTAGGATTCTCTCTCTATTGTGTACAAACATCTTACCCAAGGGTAAAAGAAAGTTGTGTCCTGAGTCACTCGAGTTTTTTTTTTTTCAAATTTGTACAAAAATTTAATATCCCTTTCTATTATTCTTCCCTCTACTACTAGATTCTCTGTACTCAAAATTTTAAAATCTAAAGCAGTGGCTTCCCAAACTTTTTTGGTTCCCGGCGGTCTTAATATACTGCATATCAAAATTTTAACTCTGTTGACGTTTTCAATTGATGCGGTTAATAATATATGAATTGAGCTACCCCTATTTCCAGTTCCACTTAATTTTCGCACTCTTTATTACAGCAACCACCAAAATCCCAGCTTTGTATTTGCAAATGGAAACGGGACAGTGGAATTAATATAGCTTCTATTAATACAAACTCCCCCTTCCCGTTTTTGTAGGACCCCCACCACAGTTTCAGAACCTAAATCTGAAAATGTTGGTGATGCAATTATAATTGGATATAGCTGATGAGTAACTATCTTAAGGAGATGATTAAGTGGCAGCCAACATAGGTCCTGATGATGAGCGCGATGAGCGTTCGAAACGTCGACGGAGAAAATTAAAATTTTGTTTTTTGTTGGCTGTCTTTTCATCATCTCCTGAATATAATTTGTGATAGAATTAAACAATATAATTTGGGCTATTTCAATTTCTCAAATTTTTCTTAAAGAAATCTCTTTTTTTTGCTTGTAGGACAAAATCTTTCAATTTTAAAGTAATTTAAAAAATAGAAATACTGTAAGTGGCAATGAAAAAATATTTTAAAAAGTATTTTCCGTAATATTGCAATTTTATTAGAAGATGAAAATGCAATTTAACTATTTTTTCTTATCACAAATTATATTTAACCATAATAATTCAAAAATATTCTTTTATCATTATTATATTTGATGAATTTTTTATTAGAGAAATTTGTACAAAAATTTAATAGGTTTTGTTTCTATGATAAAATCTTTCCCTCTGCTAGAGAGTTTTGCTCGTTTTTTTGCCCCTTCGTAACTTGGTATGACAGTTCGCAACCTCCAAGATAGAAGAGCCATTTAGGTCTATGAAAGTTTTTTTTTTTCAAGTTATATTATCTCAAGAAAGTAATTTGTTGTTGGAATCTTACCTTGTGGAAAGAAGATAATTTTGTCGGTCTTTCCATAGAAATCATCAGCTTCTGTGGAGGCCGGTTCCGGTGTTGTCGTTGGTTCCAAATCCATCATAGAGGCGTCGAATCGAAATGGTGCCGGCAACATTTTAGAGAGCCCTGTAATTTTTGGTGGTTCAGTCATTCTTAATTTTTTAAGAATTTGCATTTTTATCCAGTCTATACGAGCGGCTGTTAAATTCTGGTCAAAATTTTCATGAGCACAACCCTGACAAGGAGGGAAATCAGCCGCATGCACGACAAGCAGCGCGAACGCCGCCCAACAGGCCGTGAGGAAGAGCATTTGGGAGCACCGAAAGGTCGGATGCGGCGCCAACCCCGCCACGCGCGGATCTAATCGCATCCTCCCATGCCCCATCCTAATAATATTCCCTTTATATTAGCCACTCCCAATCAGCAAAGAGAGATCTCTTATTGGTTGACTTTGTATCTCTGGGTCACTCGTACAATTTGCAACGCAATCAACATGTATTGATAAAATAATTCTTCATTACATCATTCAAGAAAATAAAATTCTCAGGCCAGATGGGGGGGGGGAGGTGGGGGAGGATTGTTGAAAAGAATTTTATATTGATAATGGGTAATTGGAATTTTTAGTTAATTTAATTATAAACGAAAAATTTTTTTTTAAATATTTCAATTTGGCGCCAACTTTTTTATAAAAGAAATTTCATAAAAATTTATATTATTTAATAAGAGGATATTTTCACTGGGCCGAGATCCACTGATATAATCACAGCACATCTCGAAACTATTATTTTCAATAATAGTACGGTTGCCTAAAAAATTGATATAATATCAGCCACACTTAATTCTTTTATACATATATATATATATATATGAATATATTCGCTCAGGGGCCCACATCCTGTGGGTACGTGGATGGCGACTACGAGCTGCCCGAGCTGGGACAGGCAGTCCCGTTCTTTGTATGTCTGTCTCTTCTTTCCTCTTTTCATCAGGCGTCAGACCGTGCGACGGGCCGGCCTGATCTATTTCTTCCGGTCACAAAACGCATGATAGGGTTGGAGGCAAAGAGTGAGGTCCGCCGACCCCGCATCGCGGGAATAAGTCCAGGAGAGAAGAAGAAGATATATATATATATATATATATGAATATGATTTGTATTTGTAAATTTAGCAGAATAAATGGTCTGGCTTTAATTTCCATTTAATATGACATTACTAATCAAATTATATTAAATTAAATCATAATTTGTGTAATAGAATATATATAAATATAGGTAGATAAAAATATATTCACTGTTTATTGAACCTGTGGACTTCTTGGATTACTAGAAATTTCTAAAATATTATATATGTAACAATAACAATAATAACTCTTCGATATAATCACCGGTGATTGGCATTGTGTTCGTTTTATGGTAGCCCCTGGGTGATAGGCAGCCAAACTATCACACAAATGCTACACACTTGGCGTGCTAGTATTTCAAGGAGCATCCGTTAAATATATTTGCACTCAGGGAAGGGCAGGTAAAATTCTTTAAAAAGGATTAGAAATCCGATTTGAAAATTCGGACACTTCAGACTAGGGTTGGTAGATTCGGAGGCTGAATCGATTTTCGATTCGTCGATTTTAAAATCGAAATCAAATAAACGATTTTGAAAAAAATCGATTTTTAATAGATTTTCAATTTTTTTTTTAACTTTGCGTTGTGCAATTAAGTTGATTTTAAAGTTCTGCTTATGATTTTCAAGCGATTTGTGGAACAAGCCCACTATTTTTTCTTAATTTCGGTAATTTAAAGGCGCATTCTGTACTTGTTTGCCAGAATATAAATGCAAAACAAATTTTTAAGTATTAATTTTTAAAATTTTACATTGAAAATAAATTTTTTTTCGAAAAAAAGTAGTTTTTCAAATCTCAGGGGGGTAATTACCCCCTTCGCCCCCCCCTTGTATCCGCCCTTGCCAGTGCGTAATAGTCCAGTCGATATAACTTTTTACCTGGAAAGTACTTTGAAGTTAATGAAATTTTTACAGGTTATTTGGGGGTAATCTAGGATCCTAAGTCCTCGACCTCGAGGACCCTGTGCTAACTTGGAAGGAGAGGGGGGTGAAAAAACCTAAAAAATTTTTGACTTTTTTCAGTTTGTTTCATATATTTCGTAATCTGAGCATATTTTTTCCATATATTTCGTAATCTGAGCATATTTTTTCCACTATAGTCCTATGCAAAGTTATAAAGTGTATTAGTAAGTAAAGTATAGAGAGCATTAAATTTGCTAAAATGTGCTACATCAAACAAATTTGTAGACCCTATTTTAACCGAGATACGGCCGGTCAAAAAAAATATGCTCAGATTACAAAATATAAGAAAAAAAGGTCAAAATTTTTGAGATTTTTGCATCCCTCTTCCCTTCCAAGTTAGCACACGGCCCTAGAGGTCGAGGACTTAGGATAGACATCCTAGAGTACCCCCAAATAACATGTGAAAATTTCATTGACTTCGGAATACTTTCCAGGTAAAAAGATATATCGACTGGACTAATTAAGGCTAATCCCTCAATTGAATTGGATACCAATTGGATAAATATTTCCATTTTTATTTCAATTGATTGTTATCCAATTCCTTTGAAATAAATTTTTCACCAGGGACTGGTTGCGAACCCTCGACCTGGGATCCCAGAGCTAATGCTCTACCTCGTTAGTAATTAAATTATATTATAAATTCCCAAGTATGTACATTTTAATTGTGCAACGAGAAAGTATTGCGATCATGTCAAAAATTCAATGTCGAGATTTTGATGGATAAACATGTTTTGAGATCCCCTGAGTCCAAAAAGTGACTGTGTGTGTGTGTGTGGACATTTTTGACCATGAAGTAAAAGAGCTAGGAGTAGAGCCCTGCACAGGCCGATTTTTTTTGGCCCGTACCGGCCCGTGTCCGTATTTTTTTTTGACTTCCCGCCTGTATCCGGCCCGTAATTTTTTACCATTCTTCAGGCCCGACCGAATAATTTTATTTAAAAATATTTAATTTTTCATTTAATTTATATTTATAATAAAAAAAACTCAACTTTTTCATGATCTCAGATGTAGGAAAAAAGAAATATTTTAAATTTTTTTTTAAGTCCGTGCTCGCCCGATTTCATTTGCATGCCCGTCCGCCCGAGCCCGTTTATTTAAACTTACTACCCGCCCGTACCCGCCCGTAATTTTTTAATGGCCCCCTCGGCCCGCCCGGCCAGGCCCGCGGGCCGGGCGGGTAACGGGCCTGCGGGCATACCCGTACCCGTGCAGGGCTCTAGCTAGGAGGTTGAAATTTTATATTTAACTTAGGCACCCCCCCCCCCCCGAACTCGTGAAATAAGCTTTCAAACAAAATTGGCCAAAAAGTACTAGTACTTTACTGATGTACGTTTTAGTTTTATTCGATTTTCTCAAAATTCGCTCCAACGATTTTTTATTTAAATTGATAAATCAACTATTTTTTAGATGCTCTTTAAAATGTATATTCTCATTTTGCCGTTGAAATCTTCTGAATACCACTTTACTCTTGTTCTTCATAGAAAAGATAGGAGAAAGGGTTGCCATGGTAACAGAATTTAAATCTTTTTCTTTTTACTAGATTAAAATTCATATAAATCAATTATTATCTAGATCCCCTTTTAAAAAGTATATCAGTAATATTTTGTGAAAATTGTTTGAAGTACACTTTGCTGATGTAATTCAGTTTTTTTTTATTTTTATTAATTTGATGAATATAATAAAAATAGAAAATATTTTTTTTTTTTTTATTATTATTTTTGCTCTATTTAATGGTTTCTGAGAATGGGTGACGTCATAATCAGGTTTTAATTTTAGACGATGGATGGAGTGACTCTCTCTTTGTTTCTTTCACTCATGATCTTCCCTCTCTTTCTAATTGGGTGAATAAATCTCAATGCATTAATCCAATACATTTTATTTACTTTTTCCTTTGGAAAACTAAATATATCTCGACACAAAAAATCTAGTAAAAATAATATATGAATGAAATTAGTCATAATATATGATTTGATTGTTGTTGGCGCTCACAGCGCTCCTCCCGGCAAGTTGACCAATCAATCAGTCTAAGATGATCGTCGAGTTTAGAACCACGCGTTTTTTCGAGTGCCAAATGTATTGTGAATTTTTATTTATAAAGTGCATCAGTTAGTGATTAATTAATATCTCCGAGATGTGTTATGTTTTGAATAAGTGTTTGAAAATGCCAAATGGAGATGAGTTTTGGAAAATATCAAATGGAGTGCAATCACAACGGTGAGTAGAGATTTTTTTATTTATGCAAATGGTGAAAAAGATGACGATATCTGTTTGATCGACATTCGATTTAATTTCATTTTTAGTACAATTATTTAGTGACATTTGACTACATTTTTTTTATTTTTTATTTTTTAATATGTAATTGCTTTGTTTTGATAAGCCATTTATATTTATTTACAATCATTTTCTCTCACATACATATATTGATTTTCAGATTTTTTAATTCATTGAGACCCATCAAATAGGGCAATGAATATAAAATAACAAATATAAGACACACACACACACACAGCTGGCGCTTACACACAGACAACCGTGAGTTTTCGCGCGCCCGCGCTACACACACACACACACACCACAGCTACTTGGCGCCGTACTCACACACATACACACACAAATACGCGCGCGCTTCCGAGCGCCCGCGCTCACCCCCCCACACGCACACACACACACACACACACACACACAACAAACGTGGGCTTTCGCGCGTCGCACACATAGGCTCTCACAGACACACATATACAGTGACGGAATGGGGCAAGCTTATCAGGAGGGGGCGGGTGTTGACGATATACATATCAGGCCCGGTCCCAATAAGCGCGGGGCCCGATTAGATTTTTTACGGGGCCCTCTATATACTGGTATATTAAATATTTAAATAAAATAAAATTCAAATTCGATTTATATTATTTTTTTAAATTTGTTGCCTATTAAGTTTATTATTTCATTTTGTATTTTTTTTGCTTAAATAACTTTGATGTATTTGTTTTGTGGCGATTCTTTTTATATGATCCTGCATTACTGGGTCAAATTTTCCAAGTAATTCAAGTATTCCTAGAAAATTTCCATTTCGTGCATAGCCTTGGTTTTCGATGGAACCTCTAAACGATATATTTCGTTCAGCTAAAAACTGAACAACAAAAATAATCTTTCAAATGTCTTATACAAACGATCTTTTTTTTGTTCAACAACTTTTGTTGAACATTATCTATTGTTTGCTCAACAAAAGTCTTTTTTGAAGCTCTGTACATTTTAACATAGCTTCCAAATGATTTTGTGTGACTAATCTATTATATATATTTGGGCAGTTATTAAATCTTACAGTGGCTAGTGCACCCATACTAAATAGTCGACAATAAAAACAAAATATTCTGCCTTTTGACAGTGGCCTAGCGAGCTTAACTCGTGCCCAGGGCACAATATCTTTTTAGCGCCCCCCTCCCATTCGAAAACCATATAATATTATACGTAAAATATACAAAATTATTATATTACACTGGCACTAAATTCAAAATATATTTTCCAGAAATCAATTATAGACCTAAAATAAATAAAAATTATCCCACAATTTTTTGTTTTGCGGACCATTTGGCGCCCCTTTGTGAGTAGCGCCCGGGGCATGATGACCCCCCTTGCTCCCCCCTAGCTACGCCACTGCCTTTTGATTCAGAATATATTATCCAAGGGTAATGGGGGTAGCCAGACATCTTGTTAGGGGGGTTCTCAATTAAAATAAACATAGATTATTAATTATTTATTAAATATAATTATAATTAATTATTTTCCTTATATAAGCTCATTTAAAAAAAATTCCCAATTGGAAAAGTATATATTTGTTTTTAATAGATAAAAAATCTTCAGGGCAAGCCGGGAGGGGGCATTGCCCCGGCCCCTCTGGATACACCCTGCCTCGGACTTTCACCTTTTTTTACTTATGAGAAACGCGCTGGCTGGGGCCCGCCTGCTGCGGACCCTCGTCTTTTCTTAATTATGAAAATAAAATTATTACTACGTATTCCAATCCATTGCCTGCTTGAGGATTTGTTTACACTCATAGAATACACAAATGTAAAGAATACATAGATATTTCTCTATATATTTCCTGTGGGGGAAATCGTAACTTTAGGAATTAATACCTCAAAAAGTTATAAGAATTTAGGGCCCAAGTATTTTTCCTGGACTCTCCATAACGTCCTCTATAAGCCGGCAAAATTACGTTTCAAAATTCCAACGGGAAGTTAGTCAAACAGAGCGTGACATGCCGACAGACAGACGGGACATTAGTGAATTATATATATATATATATATATATATATATATATATATAAGATTATTTCCATTTGTGTATTCTATGAATATAAACAAATCCTCAAGCAGGCACGGGATTGGAATAGTAATGATAATTTTTTTTTTTCATAATTAAGAAAAGGCGAGGTTCGCAGCAGGCGGGCCCAAGCCAGCTGGCAGGGGTACAGGGAGCGAAGCCGGCCGAAGGCTGGCGGCGCGGTTAGTAATATAAATTACGATTTAATTTTTAATAATTAAAATGATTTTTATTGTATATCGATATGTTTTTTTTTTATATTTGAGGTGGCTCTGCAAGTCGGGGATGTCTTTTTTTCATGGATACCCTGAATGTATATAAATGCCTGCCCTTTAGGCCCGAGCTGATAAGAAGAAGTGATTAGTTCTCTAAAAATATAATATAAATATATCTCGGAACAAAAAAATTTTCTGTACGTTAAGCCAGACCAGATTTTTTAAATTAAAATGATTTATCTTTAAATTCCTTATTTAAAATTATTTTCTAATATTTATATGCTTTCTAATTGAAATAATTTGGATCGATGCCAATAATCTATTAGTAAAAGATTCCGGTCCCCACCCCCCCCCACTCTTCACCCCACTCCCAAAGTGCTTGGCCAATCACCTTTATATTCATTGGGAAGATCAAAGAGGCCTCAGTAGAGTGGGGACAGTGATAAGTGAAGCACCTTCCGCGTTAAAAAAATCCCATCCCTCAGTTGGTGAATGGCGTCGCTTGGGGGCAGACGTGTCCAAGTTGGGCTGCTGCAAAAATTCGCGTTTCTCTTAAACTTCAAGGACTTTTGAGGTAAATTTCATTTCTCTTCGTACATTAATACTTGGTTTATTATTTTAAATATTAGAAATATAAATCCCTCCACAAAAAAAATTATTTATTATATATAAACGTAATTGTGAGTTTATAAAAATGTATTCAAATGAGCCAGTGTGGAAAAATAACAAAATATTTATATTTGGAGGTGGTCCGAAGCTTGTTTTGAGTGCATTTATTTAATTAAATTGATAAAATATTTAAAGACAAATAATAAAAGTAATTGAACTTAGGCTCTCTCTGCCTGGCTCTCTTGCAAGGGTCCGTATGCAAGTCAGGACAAGTTTGTTGGGTGTGTTAATAGGTAGGCCTTCGTAGTAAAGCTTAGCATATGGATTACAAACATGAATATAGGCTAATTTATCAAAGCATGGGAATATTCTTGCAGTTTATTTCTATATCTTTTCTCATGCAATTGGCTGACTTGTTTCTCGTATTTTTTCATTTTAACTTAACTAGTTGCTTCGCCCGTCTTTGGTGGGCACCTAGTCAGGCAAATTTCCACTTCCTGGACCCCCTTAGTTAAATATTTACTACTTTTTTTTAATAGAGAGAGGTTAATAAATTAATTTATATGCAGAGGGGGATGACTTCCAATCCACGAGATTGCAACTCAACCCTAGATTATATTTTTTTGATAAGATCTAATTATAATTCAAAATATAGTCTCTCAATTAATTAAAAATTAATCTCAATTAATTAAAAATGACTAGCTACGCTACCTTCTTTTGGTGGGCTTCTTTCATTGATATTTAGTTTTTTCAAATGGGAACTTCACATACGATATCTAGCAAGAGCCCGCGGCCTCTTAATTATTTTCTTCCTCAACTTTCACTTCATTTTTACTTTCTCCTATAATTGTTAAAAAAATTCGACCTCGAAATTGAGATCATTCTCGTCCTCCTTGAGCTTAATTTTTCGAATTATTTATGAGGAATTACAAACACTAGGTCATAAGTTTCAAAGATTTATTAAAAATAATTTTTTGACTCTAAGATATGAAGACATTATAAAAGTGTCCAAGTGGTACAAATGTTAATTTTTAACAATTATTTGAATCTTATGATTTAGTGTTTTTAATTTCTCTTAAATACATTATGTTTCAACTAGATCCTACGGTTTATAGTTTAATTCTAAGTGTCTTGTGTGTGTTTGAGAACACGTTAACTTAGAAATCTAAGGGATTTGAAATTTGCCATGTGTTTCATATAATCAAATTCATTTATTATTTGGAGAGAAGTTGCTATTTATGTTTGTTCGAAATTAGAAGGATAGATTTGAGTCT
>JAKCPI010023886.1:0-11941 GCA_023213315.1 Euborellia annulipes | reverse complement strand
AAAATTAAATAATGTAAATATGCCAACATCAAAAGAAATCAAATTTGTAGTCTTCGTGTTGATACAAAACTCAACTGGAAAAGCCACATAAACAATATTACTAAAAAATGTGAAAATAAAATTAATATTTTAAAAACCATTACTAACTCATCGGGGGAGCTGATACATCGACATGCCTTTGATATACAGAGCTATTGTTCGTCCTCATCTGGATTATGGTAGCACCTCACATAAAATATGTTTTAATATCTTATTTGATAATTTTATTTCTTGATTTTCGAAGGACAGTAAAATGTTCATGTTTGTGGGAAACGCAACCTCTTTGCTGATCTCCAAATAGAACCGATTGATTTTTTCCACATTTATATTGCATCCCAAATATATATGATTGATATCTCCATAAGAGAGATGATCACAGCCACAGAATGGATCCTCTCTCACGCCAATTTTGTTTAAATAGGCGGGAGTGAGGGAATGGCCTATTCTTAAGCGAGTTATTTGAGTAGATAATCTTCGGAATAATTTTATTTTCTCAAACCAAGGCTCATTTGGGACCTTGGGTAAAATAGAAAACAAGTGAGAGCCTTTGGTTTTAGAGCTCTTGTTCCAATATTCATTCCAAATCTTCAAACTATGATTTTTTATAATAGAGTTGACATCTCCGATAGGTAAATCTATATCCAAACTATTACCAGTTACAGAGGCTGTATTGGCCAATCTATCAACTTGCTCATTTCCTTGTATATTAGAATGACCTGGTACCCACAAGAAGGCTATAGTGATGTTTTTTAACTTTAGAGATATAATTAATTTGATTATCTCAAATATTAAGTGGGATGACACATTTTTCTTTGGGAAACCTTTAATAGCTTCCAAGACACTAGCGGAATCTGAACATATTAAATATCGATTGCTGTATTTTATATTTTTTATATATTCAAGAGCTTTCAGAATAGCTATTGCTTCAGCTGTATAGACTGACGCTTCTTTGGGCAATTTGTACATACATGCAGCCTTCGAAGTATTATCAAAAAATGCACATCCCACATATTCAGAGGCACTCCTTTTGGAACCGTCTGTAAAGATAATCTTATAGCTTGGATATTGTTCATAAATAAAATTGATAAAAATTTGATTTAAATTAGGCATGTCTTTTTTTTCCTTGAAGAAATTTACTGAAATTTCTTGAATTTGAATTTCAAAGTCGTAGGAATACGTCAAATAAATACCATTTGTGTGTAAACTCGGAGTAATATTCAAAAGATATTGAAGATTTTTTAGGTTAATGTTTGATATATGAGGTGGTAGATGGGATGATTTTAGAAGATTTTTAATGGAGTTTATTACACAATTTTCTCCATTGGACAGTTTTTTAATCATATATCTTTTAGATAGCATATCTCTCCTGATTCGAAGAGGCATTTCATTTAGTTCTGCTAAAAGAGAGTTCGTTGGCGAGGATCTTAAGGCACCACTGCATATTCTAAGAGCTCTGTATTGGATAGTGTCTAATTTTTTTACAATATATTCAGCAGTGTTAGCTAACAGGGTGCTACCATAATCCAGATGAGGACGAACAATAGCTCTGTATATCAAAAGGCATGTCGATGTATCAGCTCCCCACGATGAGTTAGTAATGGTTTTTAAAATATTAATTTTATTTTCACATTTTTTAGTAATATTGTTTATGTGGCTTTTCCAGTTGAGTTTTGTATCCAACACGAGGCCTAAGAATTTGATTTCTTTTGATGTTGAAATATTTACATTATTTAATTTTATAGATGTTGGAAAGAGCATTTTATATTTTCTAGTAAAAAACATTGCCTTTGTTTTGTTTGTTTCCAAATCTAGCCCGTGATCGTCAAGCCATAAAGAAATGTTTTTAAATGTAGTAGCAAGTTTTCTATTATTTTCATCAATGGACATCGATGACGTATATATGCATACGTCATCTGCATATTGCAATATTTTAACTCCTGGAGAAATAATATTTTCTAGATCATTTGTATATAGTGCATATAACATGGGGCTCAAAATAGATCCTTGAGGAAGGCCTTTTGAGACAATTCTAGATTCATAATCTATATTATTATGATGTAAAATTATTTTTCTCGAATAAATAAGTTTTACAATATTGTTAATGAGTGAACATGGAATATTCATTTTATGAAGTTTTTTTGCAAGGATTTTTATATTAACATTATCGTATGCCCCTTTTATATCTAGGAATACTGCCGTAAGAATACCTCGAGATTTAAAAGCTGATATTACGTCATTGTAAAGAATTGTTAAATTGTCCAGGGTAGATTTTCCTTTTCTGAACCCAAATTGTGTTGAACCTAGTAATTTATTTGTTTCAAGCCACCATTCTAGTCTATGTTTGATAATAGTTTCAAATATTTTTTCAATGCATGATGATAGTGCAATTGGTCTGTATGAACTGGCTAGATTTAGTTCTTTGTTAGGCTTAGGAACCATTATAACTCGTTGGGTGGTCCATGAAGATGGAAAATTATTATTTTTACTAAAATCATTGAATAATTTTACTAACATAATTTTTATGTTTTGCGGTAAATTTTTAATCATAGAATAAGTAATATTGTCATGACCAGGAGAATTATCTTTTTTATTTTTTAATGCGTTAGAAAATTCATGGATAGACATAGGATTAGTTAGAAAATGCTGTTGACTGCTATCTGTATTTGAAAATGATTCTATTTTTTCGGGGACTTGGGATGGAGCAAGTATATTAATAAATTCTTCTAAAATGTCTTCTTTCTTGGAGCAAGGTGATGAATTGATATTTTTAAATAGTTTTATTTTATTCCAGATAACTGTAGTTGGAGTATCTTTATTAAGCTCAGAAGCAAATTTTTTCCAACTAGTTCTTTTTTTATATTTAAGAATTTTTTTGGTCTGAGCGTCTATTTTTTTATAGTCCATAAAATTTTGAAAATTTAATTTTTTATTTAAATTTCTATACATTTTATTTCTTTCTTGTATAGCTTTTGTACATTCGGAATCCCACCAAATGGGTGAATTTTTAGCATTTTTCTTAAGTCCAATCTTAGGAATTGCAATATTTGCTGCATTATTAATCTTAGTCATAACATCATCATATATTTCAATTGAATTAGCTTGGTGATAATCTTTTTCGGATATTTCATCCAATATTAAATTGTTATAAGCTTCCCAATTGGCTTTTTTGGTATTCCATTTTTGACTTTTACTCATTAAAGAAGGCTCTGCCTCACATTGAATTAGCATGAACAGAGGAAAATGGTCTGATCCTAATGCTAGTTCAAGAATATTCCAAGTAATTTGTGGAGCAATATTGGGACTTACTATCGACATGTCAACTGGTGATGTATTTCTATGAGGCTGGGGTAACATAGTGTTTCTCCCATCATTTAAAATGATAAAAGAGTCTTTATCAATATTTTCTAAGATACTTTTCCCTGCTAAGTCTTCATATTTACATCCCCACTGAGGGCCATGAGCATTAAAATCACCACAAATTAGTGAGTTGCCATTTAGTTGGTTGATAAGAGCTTTCCAGTTTGTATAATTAATAACCGTTCCTGGTGCGGCGTAGGTTGAAATAATATTCATTTTGAACTTAGTACCAACTTCAACAGATATACCGACAAATTCAAAATTAATATTTCTATGGTTTAAATCCAGAGCAACATGCTTTATGTGTTTTTTTATTAAAATCGCTACACCTCCATAACCATCTTCGCGATCTTCTCTATATATAAAGTAGCCTGGGACTCTATATATCTGAGTTTTTTTAAGCCATGTTTCAGAAAGAATGGCAATATCTATATCGTGTGAATAAATTATTTTTTCTAATGATTCTTTGTTTGCATTAATGGATCTTGCATTCCATTGAATTATTTTTAGATTAGTATAATTATTTTTATTGTAACTGGCCATAATAAATTTATAATATTAAAATTAATTGATTTTAGAATATGTATCTTGAGAAACACATATTATGTTTTTTTATTTGAGCAATCAGTTTCATTATTTATAATTAAATTTTCCATTTCAGTATCATTAGGAGCTATTTGGTTGTCAGGGATTTGACTATCATTGCTATTTATTAAAGAAGGTTCATTATTCGTGTTTGATGTACTTGCATTATGATATTGTGGGGGGTATGGATTTGGAGGTAAAGGAGAGGTGGGAAGGATTTGAGAAATTTGTTTCTCAAATATAAATGAAGAATTAATGTTGTCCTTTGTAGGAATTTCTTTCGATTGAGATTTTGTAGTTTTTTTTGAAAATATTTTATGAGAAGTATTATGTGTAGTAACATTTGTTATTTCATTCGATTGTTTTTTCCTTTTAAAATTTTTCGGAGAAGAATTCGATGATTTCAAAGGTGGAAATTGGAGTGGATTATTAGATAATATGGGGGGAGATGGGGCCATAATAGCTTTTGAATATGGTTTATATTCAACCGCTTGACAAGCCTCTCGATATGAATAATTTTTAAGGGTCATTAATTCCTTAATTCTTTTTTGTTTTTTATATTCTTCGCATACTTCTCTGTTGGTAGCAAGATGATTCAATTTGCAATTAATGCATTTTATAACCTCAGATTCACATTGATCCAAGGGATGATTAAGCCCACATCGGGGACATCGTTGAGAGCCCCGGCAACTTGAAAATCCATGCCCAAATTTGAGGCACGATCTACATTGGATAACATTAGGTATGTAAGGATTAACACACATTCTGACTCCAATGATGGAAATTACTGTGATCGATAATCGGTGAGCCCCTAGACAATCATTTGACCGATGTAAAAATTTATGCCACCCTTAAAGTTGCGGGTGATCATTCACTAGCCGCCCTTAAGGTGATTTGGTCGATTTCATAAACTTGCTATTCATTCCAGTTAATTATACGAACGTAATAGGAAGCCAAGTGAACCGATCTGAGTAAGGGAATTCTTGCATCTAACGGAAGGTGGGACAGAGAGAGAGAGATGCGGCGACGGCCGCCGCTCGTTGGTGTGTGTTGGTATGGGTAAAGAGGCAGCAGGCGGCGCGGCTGGCGAGGCAGAGTTGGTGACGCGTGTGTGATAGCAGATGTGAAAGGCGGTTGTGCATTGAAGCCGACCTGCGAGCTATGAGCACTGAGAGCGATGGTAGCACTATGGTGTTGTGTGAGTAAGCTGGCCAGCGAGTAGATTAAGTTATATATAATTCATAGATTTAAGTATTGTACCAAACGTAGATTTAAGAATGATATAATCAATGTCGATATAAGTAATATATTGTAAACATCTGTTCGATTATCAATCAAATTAAATATTATTTTAAATTAAAATATAATCTTTGTCCTCATTTGTATTTTTTTAAGTGAACCAATGGTGAAATTAAATATCCTTTTAAATATAATGTTTTGTCCCTAATGAAGACCCCTTTTCAGGTCTGACGGAAGTCCAGCCTTACAAATTGGTGTCGAGGTGTGGGGTAAACGATTTTAAAATTTTCAGAGTGCAAGTTGGGGTAAATAATTTTGAAAAGGGAAATTTTGAAAATTTTAAAATCGGACGCTCGCTCAACTCAGTTGAGAGCGTCACCCATGCATAAATTGGAAAACAAAGTTTATGATATATAGGAGAGAATTCGGGCCAAATTTCGGGGAAAGTTTAAGGAGAAAATTTTAAGAGATAATTTTGAGCCATTTCTGAGCTAAAATTTTGAGTCATCTTTGAGCAAAATTTTGAGTCATTTTTGAGCGAAATTTTGTGCAAATTTTTGAGTCATTTTTGAGCAAAATTTTGAGCAAAATTTTTGAGCCATTTTGAGCAAATTTTTGAGTCATTTTTGGGCAAAAATTTTGAGCCATTTTTGAGCCATTTTGAGCAAAAATTTTGAGGCATTTTTGAGCAAACTTTTCAGAGTCATTTTTGAGCAAAAATTTTTGAGTCATTTTTGAGCAAATTTTTGAGTTTTAGTCTTTTGAGCAAAATTTTGAGCAAATTTTTGAGCCATTTTGAGCAAATTTTTGAGTCATTTTTGAGCAAAAATTTTGAGCCATTTTTGAGCCATTTTGAGCAAAAATTTTTGAGCCATTTTGAGCAAATTTTGAGCCATTTTGGCAAAAATTTTGAGTCATTTTTGGGAAAAATTTTTGAGGCATTTTTTTGAGCAAAAATTTTGAGCCATTTTTGAGCAAACTTTTCAAGTCATTTTTGAGCGAATTTTTGAGTCATTTTTGGGAGCAAATTTTGAGTCGTTTTTGAGCAAAAATTTTTGAGCCATTTTGAGTAGAGATTTTGAGCCATTTTCAGGCAAAAATTTTGAGTCATTTTTGAGCAAAAATTTTTTGAGGCATTTTTGAGCCATTTTTGAGCTATTTATTTTGACCATGGAACAAAATATTTTAGACCTACAGGCCCAGGTAGCGGAGCTGGCCACACAGCTCCAACTATGTAACCGACCTGCCGCACCAGCGGAGGTTATAGTTCATAGGGACCCAAATTTCGGGGTGCTGGAGAGTTTGGCGGATTGGTCGGGAACGGGGGATGTGGAGATATTCCTCGGGAAATTCGAGCGGTTAGCTCGCATTGGGGGCATTCAGGAGGCGCAATGGAGGGAGGTGGTAGAGTGGAAGTTGGAAGGGGCAGCCCATCGCACCGTCACGGAACTACCGACTACCACCACGTGGGGGGAGGTGAAGAACCGCCTCAGAGAGCGGTTCCTCACTGAAAAACCGATCCAGGAACGATTTTTGAGGGCGTTGCAGATGCGGCAGGAGCCTCGGGAGAAGGCCTGGGATTTCCTGGAACGCCTCCGCGAAGCTATGAAAGGGCCAGAGTGGGGAGGTACGGGGATCACCGTACTCTCCCGGTTCCTGGAGGGAATGGCGGGGGAAATGGGGAAGTATGTCAGATTAGCGGCACCCACAACAGAGGAGGCAGCCCTCCAGATAGCCCGGCGGTGGGAACAGGAACTCCAACGGGAGGGGCCTGGGGACAGCTTGGCCGCACTTCGCGGGGAGCCGTCTCAATCGAGGACAGCAGCCGGGCGCCCCCGTATAAAATGTTATACCTGTGGGAAAGAGGGACATATAGCCCGTTCCTGTTTCATGAAACAGGAACCCCACAGTTCTCCATCTGGAGGAGGAGGAGAAAGGGCAAGCGGGGTCAGACCCCGAGGCTGCTACAGATGTGGGAAAGAGGGACATATGATCCGAAACTGCCCTCAAATCCCTCGAGTGAAATACGTGGCGGAGGGAAAGGAAGGTAGAAATTCCCCCGAATTGAACCCAAAAGGTTAAGGGCCCACCTCTCCCCAAGGGTGAGCCCGCAGAGAGAGAGACCGTTTCTTGTGACGGCTGTCAGGGGAGGGGCAGCAAGAGCCACGAGAGTCGCGATGACGATCGGCGGCGTCAAGCGGGTGATGTTGGTGGACACGGGAGCTGAACTGTCGATACTCCGAGCTCCGATCGGGAAGGTGTCCCTCGAGCCATATTCCCGGCCGGCGTGCGGAGTGACAGGAGTCCTATTGCCCATTCGCGGGCGACAGATGCTCCGGGTGGCCGTTGACGATATCTCGTTGGTGCATCCCTTCGTCATATGCGACATTAACATCGCCGAGGACGGTCTTTTGGGGATCGACGTTTTGACCGCTTTGGGAGCGGTCGTAGATCTGAAGAAAGGGAACTGTCGGTGGGAAGGGAGTAGTGGGCAGAGAGACCAAGGAGCTACCGACTCAGGAATCGAAGAGGGAAAATACCCACATGGGGAGGATTCTTCTCGAGTTCGCCCTGCTAACGGAAAGGACACCGAGGAACTGGCCGTGAGCGGCGCCCCGGTGACCATCCGAGGAGGGGAAGGGAGGTCCTGTAGGGGTGAGAGGCCGGTGTCCGGCCCTCGGAGTGGAAGGAAGAGGAGGACCAAAAATAAAGTGTCTCACCCTACCAAAGGTGGTGACCCCGAGGAAATAGCCGTGAGCGGCGCCTCGGTGACCATCCGAGGTGGGGAAGAGAGGTCCTGTAAGGGTGAAGGGCCGGTGCCCGGCCCTCGGAATGAAAGGAAGAGGAGGACCGAAAGTAAAGTGTCTCGCCCTACCAAAGGTGGTGGCCCCGAGGAACTAGCCGTGAGCGGCGCCCCGGTGACCATCCGAGGAGGGGAAGGGAGGTCCTCCAGGAGTGGAGTGTCGGACACTCGGACGGCTGTCGCGGAAGGGGACAGCGGGAGAGAAGGTCGGGCAACCTGCCCGCGGAGGGTAGTCAGACCCAGTTGGTCGGAAGTCGGGGTATGGGGAAGGACGAAGGATCAGGAGGAAGGGGTGGTAGAAGGGGATGGCGATCCCCGGGAGCAGGAGAGAGAACCGCTCCGGGTTCGAGCCATATCTCGAACGGTGATTCCCGGGTACTCCGAAGTGGTTATCTGGGGAGAGGTGCAAGGAACGGGTGAAGGTCTCGAGTTAGTTCTTGAACCTGTCACATTGGCCCAGCCCACCCTTCGTGTGGGAAGGACACTGGTGAAAGTGGTCGAGGGGAAGGTGCCCGTGAGGCTAGCGAATTTGTCCTACCGAGCAGAAGTAATAGACGGAAGAGAAGATTTAGCCCAGGGGGCCCTGGTCGCCACGGAGGAGCAGACTAGGGTGTGTCACGTAACAACCCGGAACACAGAGTCGGATGGGACACTACTATCAATGATTAGGGAAAAAACGCAACACCTGTCGGAGGAACGGAGGAGACAGGTGGAGACCCTACTGAAAGAATATTATCACCTTATGTATGAAGAGGGAAAGACGGGTCTCGGTTGTGCCGTGGGGGTGTCCCACCGAATCGTGACGGGCGACGCCGCCCCCATATATAAGAAACCGTACAGAGTACCTCATGCGTTAAGACCGGAAGTGGAGAAACAAATACAAAAAATGAAGGAGGAGGGAGTAATCACTGACTCCGACTCCCCGTGGTCCGCACCAGTAGTCCTAGTACCTAAGAAGAGTGCGGACGGAAGGATTAAATACCGATTCTGTACAGATTTCAGGGCTCTAAACCAGGTAACCAAAGTACCGGTGTACCCTATCCCGAACATAACGGAAACATTAGAATCCTTGGGGAAGGCTAGGTACTTTTCAACGCTTGACCTAGCTAGCGGTTATCATCAAATCCCCGTGGATCCCGGAGACCAAGAGAAAACAGCCTTCTCGACCTTCATGGGGCATTATGAGTATACCAGAATGCCCTTTGGGTTGGCCGGAGCCCCGGCCACGTTTCAAAGGCTGATGGATCGGGTTCTGGCTGGAATAAAAGGGACTGAATGCTACGTATATTTAGATGACGTAGTTATTTTCGGGGAAACTTTCGAAGAACACCTAGGCCGACTGAGGAATGTTTTGAGTTGTTTGAAAACAGCCCAATTGAAAATCCAGTTGGAAAAATGTAACTTCGTAGTCCAGGAAGTAGCCTACCTAGGACATGTGGTAGGTAGGAACGGAGTAAGACCAGATCCCAAGACTGTGGAGGCCATCCGAACATACCCGGTACCAAAGAACGAGAAAGACGTACAGAAGTTCCTGGGGTTAGCTGGCTGGTATAGAAGGTTCATACCAGACTATGCGGCCAAGGCTAAACCCTTGACAGAACTAACGCGGAAGGATCATCCGTTTCAGTGGGAGGAGGCCCAGGAGAAAGCATTTCAGACGTTAACCAAGTACTTGTGTAGCGACTCCGTGTTGATTTACCCCGACTTTTCGGAACCATTTATATTGGCGACCGACGCCTCCGGAGTGGCCTTGGGTGCCGTGCTTTCCCAAAAGCGGGACGGTTATGATAGGCCTATTGCCTATGCCAGCCGGAGTCTCAACGCAGCAGAAAGGAACTACACGGTTACGGAGCAGGAGTTACTGGCCGTGATATGGGCCACAAAGCAGTTCCGCTGCTACTTGTACGGGCGCCGCTTTACCCTGATCACGGACCATGCAGCCCTGCGATGGATGCTGAGCATCAAGGATCCGTCATCACGGCTGACGCGATGGGCACTAAGACTAGAAGAATACAAGTATGACGTAATCCACCGTCCGGGACGACTGCATAAAAACGCCGATGCGTTAAGTAGGGCAGTCAACACACTCAAGTTTAAGGATTTAGCAGGGGGACCGAGCCGGATCGGCAGATCTGGGGAGGGAAGCCCTCGACATTAGATCCCTCGAAATGTAAACACGAGCATCAAATAAGGGGAGTAAGAGTCGACCTGGGAACTAATGATCGGGAACACTGGATAGTGGAACAAGAGAAAGATCCTATATGTCAATTATGGGAACAGCAAGGGAAGGCCTCTAAATTGTCAGATGGATGTCTATATGTAAACGTAGGAGGCGACAACGATCGTCATAGTTTAGTGGTCCCTCGGAGTAAGGTAATCGAGGTGATAAGGGCTAATCATGACCTCCCCTCTTCTGGTCATAGAGGAGCACGAGGGACGGCCGATCGAATACGTTTGCGCTACATATGGGACAGCATAGATCGAGACGTCAAGGACTATGTGCAAAAGTGTCGAATATGTGCCGAAATAAAGACCCCAACGAAATTGGCAGCCCCGGTACAACCGCATGTACGACCAACACGGCCATTCGAAATAATAGCTCTCGATATTGTGGGACCTCTGGCGAAGACTCTCCGTGGGAACGTATACATCCTCACGATCCTCGATCACTTCACTCGATATGTCGAAGCAATCCCATTGCCTAGCCAAAGAGCCCCACGAGTAGTTCGCGCCTTAGTGGAGGAAGTGTTCAGCCGCCATGGAATACCAGAGATCATTCTAACTGACCAGGGACGGAATTTTACCTCTGGGGTAATGAAGACGCTGTGTGAGCAACTGCACATCAAGAAGGCTCAAACGACCGCATACCACCCCGAGGCGAACGGGCGGCTGGAGCGGGTCCATCGTACACTAGTTACAATGATGAAACCCTGGGTGAGACCAGATGGGAAGGACTGGGACGTGTGGCTACCCTTCGCTCTCATGGCATATAGGGGAGGACCACATCGTGCTACGGGATTTACGCCGAATTTACTTACCTTCGGCAGGGAGGTGAATACACTGGAAGAAATGAATGGCCCCACAGATGAAGCCCAGCCCGAGATGTGGGACCGGCTAAGGACAATGCAGGAACAACTAGAGAAAATACACCACAGAGCCATGGAAGAGTCGGTGAAAGCCACCTCGACGTCGAGAGAACAACGAAATCGTGGGCGACAACTACGAAATCTTCAAGTTGGAGATTACGTATACGTCCATTCGCCCGCCCTCCAGGCGAACGCAGCACGGAAGTTCCATAGGCCGTGGAAAGGACCCTACATCATTGTTTCAAAGATCTCTGACGTCGTGTTCGGCATCCGGTGGACCTCACAGAAAATAGTATACATCCATATAAACCGACTAAAGAAAGTGAAACTTAGTGGAACCCCTCGCCCAGCACAACTGAGGGAGCATAAAGGGAACTTGCTCCTAGCGCCCCCTTCATATATTATTGCCCATTGTATCTCAGCGGACTGGAAGATGTCACGGGGCCTAGCCAGACAAGTGAAGCTGAGATACCCCCGACACAAACTGGAAAGGAGAGACTGTGATAAAGTCGGAGACGTAGTTATCCAGTACCACCCGGAACGGATAATTATGCATCTCATAACGAAAGCTCGTTATTTCGAGAAACCGACCCCCTCTAGCCTCAACACGTGTTTGCAAAGAATGCGAGAGTTAGCACAGGAGAAAGGGTTCACGGATATCGCGATTCCCCGTCTTGGGTGCGGGCTAGACGAGATGAGTTGGGGGCAGGTGAGAGAAATGCTTAGCGAGACCTTCAAAGAAACACCGATCATAGTACATGTATATACGCCTGAAATGGAACATATCGGGGAAGTACCGGAGCCGGACTCAGACGAAGCCGACTCCTGGGAC
>JAKCPI010023885.1:0-29573 GCA_023213315.1 Euborellia annulipes | reverse complement strand
TTGTGATTGCTTTTATTTGAAAATGTACGTTTTCTAAAAACTCTCTTCAGTAATAATTCTGCTTGTTGAAATATAACATAGAAAAAAATTCAATTAATTTCGCCTTTAAATCTTCTCTCTTCCTTCATTTGAATAAATTCAAAAATTCATTATTCAAATCAATGTTCATTTAATAAATAAAAGAAAATGGCTCCTTTCTAGTCCATTTCAACTGAAATGATCTTTCTACTGTTTATTCCGATTCCAATGAAAAGGATCAGTTTATTTAAAAAAAAAAAAAAATTCATTCGCGGTTATATTTATCATTGAGCTATTTTGAGCTCAGGTCACTTTGTCTTTCTATTGATTTTCATTTTTACGATTTCACAGAGAAAGCGTGTCAGAGTTTTTTTTTTAAAGATGATATTAACCCATTTAATTTATATTTCATTTAATATAATTAAGGGAAAAATAAAATTGTGAATGCCCGGATTTTTTTAAAGTTAATCAATTATTCAGTATGAAACAACAGGTGATGGATGTCAGGTTAGAGAATTGTTACGTTGGAAATTGCTATTGGCAACGAAACGCCAAAAATCAAAACAATTGGGGGGGGGGGGGGGGGGGGGGGGGGGGGGGGGGGGGGGGGGGGGGGGGGGGGGGGGGGGGGGGGGGGGGGGGGGGGGGGGGGGGGGGGGGGGGGGGGGGGGGGGGGGGGGGGGGGGGGGGGGGGGGGGGGGGGGGGGGGGGGGGGAAAAAAAATAAGTTTTTTTATACAGGCATTTGTGAGAAAAAAAACCAAAAAATCAAGTATTGGATTCATGTCAAAAATTCCCGCTGTCGAGATTTTGATGGAAATACAGGTTTTGGAGTTTTTTTTTTGCCGTTTTCCTCCACCCGGCTCTTCCTCTGCCGAGTTTACTTATTAGGCAGAATTTATTCTTAGTCACGAAAACAGTGGCCATTTGCTTTTTCGGGTTTTTCATTTCTCGATTATATTTATCACCGAAAGAAACTTGTACAATGCAATCTTGATTGAGATAATTAGGGATAATTATTACAAAAAAGTAAAAATTAATTAAAATTCATTTATTTATTTATTTACTTATCACACAACCGATCGTTTTTAGTTTCGGCCTTCGGTTCGGTTAGCACGGTCCAACCATTCAGCAAAAAAGTTGTAATTTGGCATGTAGATTACGATTATTGCCTTGGCGTCCTGGCTTTTTTTTTCGAAATTATATTTTTAAGAGCACTGAATTCTCATTTTGGAGGTTTTTTTTAAGCAATATTTTATAATGACTTTTAAACGGGAGATATCGATTTGTTTTTGCGCTAAAGAAGAAACGAGGCGATGTTAGGCCTAAGGGGTTGGCCACGAGCTAAGAAGGTTTACGATCCTGGAATTTCAGGGTTTCAACGTTGGCCGTGAGTTTCAAACTTGACCGCCGAAGACGAACCTTGCGGCTAGTTTGCTATAAAATTTTTTATCGATTTCACAATAAATACGAATTTGTTGAAAAATTGCACAAAATCACTAAAATGTGTTTACACTTAACGTAATCCGATCAACGTTAAATTTAGAGGCTAACATTCCAGGTGGGGAAAAAAAATAAGATTAGAGACATAAAATAAAGGATTTCAAAAAATTGTATATTCTGACCTTTTCGATTAGTAATCCATGAAAACATTCAATTATCTCTAAACCTGAAAAAACCGGATAGGTTATTTAATAGCGAGACATTTGAAAACATCAAAAATAAAAGAGACTTTTCCATAAATCATATCTTTTGAGATATCCTTGAGAGTATCCGGCAGATTTATATCATTTCCACAAAATATTGAAATATTATAGAGCGTAGAAATTAAATTAAAATTCATCATGTTTATGAAATTGAAATTTGATTTCAAGGGATATTCTACAAAATAATAGATAAGCTCCTCTTATATACACTACCTTTTATCAATATTGATTCTAAGAGAAGAAATAACTCATATCTTCTGAATAATAACAAATAACTCCGATTTTAATTTATTTACTTATTCTGATTAAATGGAGAATTTCATTGATGGCAAAAAAAACTTTTCATTACTTCCTCGTATCGGATTATTGGACGTCTCCTGCCCTCTTTTTTTAATTCTTTTGGTAAAAAAATATTTATTATTCGTTGAGGGATTATATCCTTTCAGAATTAATATCAATTTCGCAAATATTTTAATTAATACGGGAGATAATAAATTTACACCATCCATACATTGAGATAAATTGACATATTAGGCGTCTCTATACTTAGGCCTTTATTTTAAAGTAGCTAATTATTTGTTGAAAATAATAAAAACAAAAAAGAGTCTTTAAATAAACTACAAAAATTATAAACCGTAGATAAATAATTGGATCCTCCCACTTCGTTATTTTTTTTTTGACAATAACAAATCTTTCTCTTTTATCACATTAATCAACTTTTAAATTAAAAATAAATAAATAAATAAATAAAATAGGAATTTATCATTTTATTTATGGAAATTTAAACTTTTTTTTTTTATATAATCACCATTTTTATATTAAATATAGGCCCTCGGGGCTTGGTGTAGAGGTTAGCGTGCTAACCTCGTATACCAAACGTCGCGGGTTCGGACCCCAGGCAGTCCGATGATTTTATTTAAGCCAATTGGATACCAAATGGCTTAAATAAGAATGCCTGGACCCCATATATGTATATTTATTCAATAACGGATATCGTAAAAGTCTTATATGGCCTGAGTTGCCGAAAAGACAGTGTGAATGTGTGTGTGAGTGTGAGTGTGAATGAGAAAAAAGTGTGAATGTTTTCTTTATTTAAAAAAAAAAAAAAAAAATTAAATATATCTCTTCAGAGTCAGGGCTCATGGGAGTATAGCCTACAATGTAAAAAAAAATCTTAATTTAAGTGTGTTTTGGAAGAATAAATTTACAAATTTCCCTTGTAAATGGGGCGTCCACATATTACGTATCGTCTTTTTTGACGATTTTCTAGTCCCCCCCCCCCCAAGTCACATACAAACAGCTTCTAGGACTTTGTGGTCTTTTCTTTTCAAGTAAAATTAAATTAAATAGAGAAAAATTCATATCGTTGTCTTCTGGGGTCTATCTCTGGTTTGAGAAACATCAGGGTCACCAGACCAGAGATTACAACGATCTTGGTCGTTGTCTTTTTTCTTGGCAAGTCCGCCCGCTATATCATCTTATTATCATTTTAAAAAATATTCGGATTTTTTTAAAATATTATTTATACAATGCCGAGGTTTTATTGAAAATAGTTTTGAGACCCCTTTGTCCAACATAGTGAACACGCAAAATGATCTATTTGTCTGTCTGATTGTGTTGAATGTAAATCAAGAAGGAAATGAGCTACAAGTCTGTAATTTTATACCTCCAAATGAGAACTGATGTAATAATCGTTTTGTTCTTTCACACACACACATGGCATTCTCACACAGACGAATATATATATAGATATACTTTTTAACATGGTTTTATTCTTGTTTCAACAGGTTGAGAGCGGCTTCAAACCTGGTTATCCTTTGTGCTGCATTCAGTAAGGCTGAGAAAGCTGTTCCTGACAGACGTGGTCCGAGCGCTTGCTGATCGGTTTAAATTGCAGAAATCCTTCATTTGGTGAGTACCTCTTAAAATTTTTACAATTCTAATTCATTTGACATATAAATATTTGACAAATTCAAAGAATTCATTATTAAAAATATGAGAAAGTAATTATTTCATTAAAAGCATAGGAAGTATTTGAATCTTAAACGTTTTGAGTTTAAAACAGAAAGATATTGGGTGTTTAGAATATTTTATTTCAATTTTTTATTTGACTTGCTTCAGAGATAAATAAATATTTTGATCAACTTTTGGTACATTTCAATAAACCTCATGGGGAATCTGAACCTCCCAAAGCTCCCCTGGCTGTCTTAAAATGTATTTTTATTTCAGTTGTTTCATTTATTTTGATAAATAGGCCTACTTTTGTTACATAGATACATAGAAATTACATAGATTTAGAAATTCATAGATTGGGTGTGATTTTCTCAGAATTCTATCTAACGATTTGTTCATAAATCAATTATTTTTTGGATACTGTTTAAAATGGTGTGAACAGTCACACCAGAGGTATTTAATGAAATATTTATCTAATATTTATTCCGGGAGCTTGTTAAACTCTTTCTTTAGTCTTTAGCATGGGCGTAACTAGAGAATTTGGCTGGGGGGTGGGGCATGGGACCAGCTATCCTCCGGTAGGCCTGGAAAGCCCCATATTTTCTCAATTTTTCTTGGGGCAAGGAGCTTTCTGAAGGGGGGGGGGAGGGCAGGCCTAGATACGCCCATGGTCTTTAGATGATTTCATTTTACTTTCCCTTAGATATATATGTTAATATTTAGAGAGAGAAAGTATTGGATTCAAAAATTCTATGTCGAGTTTTTGATGGAAATACACGTTTTGAGGCACTTAAGTCCAAAAAAAGTGGGTCTGTCTATCTGAGAACAAAATATTTCTAGAACGAAAAGAGCTAGGAGGTTGAAATTTTATAATCAAGTTAGGCACCACTCTGGCACTTAACATCTGGTATGACAAGCACAGAACATAACTTTCAATTATCGAATTTAAGAGAAAATTGTGTGTTGTGTGACCAGTCACACCAGATTTTTATAAATATGCTTAGCCCAAAAAATAATTTCCCTATATAAAAACATTTAAATGGAAAGTATGCGAGTTGATTGGCCACCGAGATTTTTTTTGTTAAGCAAGGCCAAGCACTGCTGAGCCGCAAATAGGTGGTGGCCTCGATGAACACGGCTTGTAGAACTTGAGCCTGTAGCAATTGATAAGCTTATTGATTTTTCCTGACAATATACAGTATATAGGCTATTGTAATTGCTGGCTTTATTGTGCCAAAGCAGATTTGAAATTTCAACACACTTAAATATTTTCGAACCGACCCCTGCTTATGAGTTGAATAATATTTTAATGGAATAAATTTATTCTCTTTTTTCTGCATAAAGAATTTGACATTTTTTTGCTGAATTTGGACAAGGCTCTTTGATATCAGAATTCAAAAGCCTTTTGCTTTAACTCGTTTTACGATTTTTGCTTCCTCTTATATATTTTCATAATATATTATATTGCATTCATGTCTAATGTCCAGATTTTAATGGAAATATACGTTATGAAGCCAAAAAAGAATACATCATAGAAAAAACGAACATGTTGTTTGATAATATGGGCATACTTTTATTTTGTTTGTTGTTTTTGTGTTATTTTGTATTTTGTTTGTTTGGACACCGAGGACTGGTGCTTCTAAGTGGAACGCTAGTAAATTTATTTATATACACATTTATTATCTTATAGTCCTTTTTTTCATTAACTGTTTATTTCGGTTGCTTTTAATTCAACTTTTTATACAAATGGAGTATTGGCGATGAGTTGAGTTGCTTCTTATAGGCGACGTAACGCAACCCGCTCTTCAGAGCTGCTAGACAAGTTGACGATCGTCTCATGCAAGGAGTTAACTTGCATTTTAAACTTTTATTATTAAAATTCACATTTATATTGGTATTAAAAAAACAAAGAGAAACGCGAAGTGCTCTTTTCCTCGTTTTTTTAATAGATTTTTTAATTCATTTTGTTGAAAAATATTTGAATTTGAATATAAATGCGTATCTGCCATTATGAAGGGAAAAAGAATTTATAATTAGGCTGGCTGCAAACTCTTTGATTCTCTCTCTCTCTTATCGCCCTTTTATAAACAACAACAACAACAACATCATGGGAAAATTTTCTGAGTGCTATTTTCGTCCTTTAAAATCAACATCCCTTTATGAAACGGTAAAATTATGTGATTCGTTCGCTTTGGTGGCATGCCAAAAATATCGACAGCCATTTTATTATTTTTTTTTTTCTTTTACTTGTTGCTCGTCCCTTTTTCTTTTTCTGCATCATAGACGTCATAAACATCGATCTTGCTTTTGGCTCTTAAATACCCCCCTCCCTTCTCTCCCTCTTCCCCTTCCCTTTTTTTTATTTCATTTGAAGCGAATTTTAAAAGGCATGATTTCAATTTTATTTGCATATCTTCAATGAGCACCAACTCTTAGCGTTTTTTTCTTTTTTTTTTATTATTTGCTATCTATTATGGCGAGTTCTCTGAATCTTTCTATCAATGGCATCTTTACGATTTTTAAACCTCCCAAAGGAGATTATAAAATATTCTATTGTTATTGGTTTTTAATATTAAGTGATTATTCTTTTAAATACCGGTAATCTCTTCTCACCAAGATAAAATTTAATCGTAATGGCGGAACAAACGAGAGAAGGGGTTAGTTACAAAGCCATGACTATCATGTGCAGGTCAAGAAATTAGAATTATTTTCTGATCTAAAAATCTTATAAAAAGAGAGCAGAACTATTTATGAAATTATTTATTCCCGCTATGAGTGGTCAAAGGTGTTAAAAATTCTGCACAGCCTCCTACAGTTGTTAGATAAGTAAGAATGTTAGCATATTTTGGAATATATAAATTCATCTACGTGTAGATTGCTGATCCACCATCAGAGTTAATGCAAGCCTGTTCCCTGGCCCACATTGTCTTTGAATTCCTTGTCGTTTATAATTAAAAATTTGAAACCTCAAATAGGTTTAATCCGTAAGGAAAGATATTTTTTTTAAACGTCTCGTTGAATTTCTTTCTTTATTGATATAATCTCTAGCCAAAATTTTTTTTAAGGCCGGGAAAAACTACCATACCATTATGGTTGATAAGCCGAAAGAAAAATACCCATCTTCGAAATATAGAATATTTATTTTAATGGAACTAATAGAGGATAATTTTCTAAATTGATGTTTATCACTCTCTCTCTTGCGAAGAAAGGCGCGCATAATATCTGCACAATGCAGTGCTGATTGAGGCATAAGAATACATCAGCTGCTAAAAATCCTGACGGTCGTAACAAATAAAATTTTGACCTTTAGCTTTTGCATATTCAAACTCCTACAACCGAATATTCAAATAGATTCTTTAGATTTTGATTATAAATTTCTATCTTTATTGATGCGTAAAGTTTCACTCTAGTGTGTAATTTGTACCATCTATTGCAAAGTTATTGAGACTAGAGCCCGGTAGTTAGGCAGCCCAAATGGCACACGCTTACTAAACTTTTTTTCAGACCTAAACATTGAGATAATTTTTATTTCGATTTGTTTATATTAAAGAGATAAATTTTTATGGTTATTCTCTTGTTAAAAGGGTCGTCCGGCCTATTGTCTGCTTTGAAAAAGATATTTCACACACAGACGAGCTGCCTAACTTCCGGGCTTTAGTCTTTATATTATTGCAATATATGGTACATTATATACGGTGATAGTTTCATGTATTTGGTTTAATTTCATTTAGACCGTATAGGTCAGAATATCCATTTATTTATCATACACATACCTCAAAATCATTCCAAATATTCATCTTTCAAACACCGTTAAGTTATTTTTCTCTATCTCTATATTCCTTTAAACTTATATAATTGGAGGTTTACTTCTGTTAAATTCGTATGATGGAGTTGACGATAATTAAAACAAAGTATTTTACTTTATTATACAGGAATATTATTGCTAGACAACTGTTGTGTGCACATTCTCACAGTTTCGGTCCGAAAAGGACCATCATCAGGCCTGAAACATACAAATTGTTCTCTTAAACTTCATGCAACACCGGACCAATCTCTCATATGGTTACATATTCATTCTCTTCACCATACAATGAACAAACATCACAATTATGATTTTTTATAAATTTTAAGGAGACAGATAATATTGTTCTGTTCAAAATCAAAGTGACAGTCTTGAAACTATTTATAAATTTTTTTTTTTTGATTTTGAACCCAACAATGTTATCTGTTTCCTTAAAATTTATAAAAAAACATAATTGTTCATTGTATGGTGAAGGGAATGAATATGTAACCATATGAGAGATTGGCCCGGTGTTGCATGAAGCTTAGGAGAACAATTTGTATGTTTCAGGCCTGATGTTGGTCCTTTTCGGACCGAAACTGTGAGAATGCGCACTCAACAGTTGTCTGGCAATAAAATTCCTGTATAATAAAGTAAAATACTTTGTTTTAATTATCGTGATCATACGTAAAAGAAGTAAACCTCCAATTATATAAATTGATAATTTCTCTTTCGTCTCTTTTTAATTTATATTCCTTTATTCATATATGGCTAGGTATTTCTATCCTTTCAAACTAATCTATGCCAGAGAGGTTGTCCTAGTTCGTAAATTGTGTACTCTGAGAAGGAATCGTTTTTTATACCCCTTCCAGAGGAGATCCTCCCTTTGGTAGGGTTCTATTGTGGTGAGATTCTCATTTATTCTTTTCCGCTTTTCTTATTTTCACAATATACTCTGCCAACTTCCAAACAATGCTAGAAATAGAACTATACACTACCGAGAGAGAGATATAACTACAATATTATATAATATACTGACCTTTGCTAGGCTGTGCCAAAAATATAAAAAAAATTTAAATATTTTAAATCATTCTATAATAGCAAACGAAAAAAAAAGAAGTTCGGGTTCATTAATTTAGGAAATAAAAGAATTCTACTCTCAAAATTTCATCTTCATGTAATTCAAAAATAATTCGATGGAACAAAAAAGTTAACAAAAAAAAAAAAATAACCGGAAGCTAATCAATCAATTCATTATAGTTTAAATTCCAACAAAATTTTATAGATGAAGGATCTCAGATGTTTGCATTTGATTTCATTTCCTTCCTTTTAGCGAAAAAAAAAAATCCCGCAATTTAATTTACTAAAAAACAGAACAATTTCTTTCTGCTTTTGGTCATTACACTACTAATTCATAATTTTTACTTTCTCTTACCTATATATATGTTAATATATAGAGAGAAAGTATTGGAATCATGTCAAAAATTTGATTTTTAGTTGTAGTCAATATATATACAATATTTTGATGGATATACACGTTTTGAGGTCCCCTGAGTCCATAAAAGTATTTTCGCGACATGGTCTGTCTGTGTGTGTGAACAAAATATCTCAAGAACAAAAAGAGCTAAGAGGTTGAAATTTTATATTTAAGTTAGGCACCCCAAAGGGACGTGACACGAAGCTTTTGAACAAAATCGACCAAAGAGTACTAGTACTTTACTGATGCACGTTTTCAGTTTTTTTTTCGATTTTCTCAAAATTTGCTCTATCGATTTTGATTAAAATTCATAAATCAATTATTTTTTAGATGCTCTTTAAAATATATATTCTCATTTTGCCATTGAAATCTTCTGAAGACCACTTTACTCTTGTATTTCATAGAAAAGATAGGAGAAATGGTTGCCATGGTAACAAAATATAAATATTTTCTCATACCTTTAATTCAAATGTACCGTACTGTCGTAAACTAAATATATGCCATCACAATATATCTGGTGTGATAGGCACAGAACATAACTTTCAATTACCGAAGGTATGTGCTGTCCAGTCACGATTTTTTAATGTACAAAAAAAGAGAAAATAATAAATAAATCGAAAATAAATTATTTTACAGCAATGAATCATACATTTTGAAATCAAATTGTCTATTAGGTAAGAGCACGCTTAATAATATGAGTTATGTTATTAATAGGCAATATTATTTATTTATTTCGTCCTTGGCCTAATCGGCGTTTAACATCTCTGATTAGTTTTGTAAAATAAAAAAAATAAAAAAAATATCAATATCCTGAATTCTGAGAACTGCGGTTGGACACCCCTGATGAGCCCCCAAGGCCGATTTTATCCCCGTGACCTAATTTTAAAAAAATAATATTATTTTTTTATTTATTAAACGATGATATTCGTTTTGCGTCAGAAAAATTTTACATTTATTTGACTTCTTCTCATCCTCTAGACGTAATGATTTAAGAAAACGATAAAATATTGAATTTTTTTTTTATTATAAAAACAATAGAGAATTAAATATTTACATTTAATTAAAATTAAAAATGAAAGAGGATTTAAATTTGATGTTATCTTAGAAGTGAGTGGCCTTGGCCTTGGTAATGAGTGAGTGAGATCCTTATAGTTTAGTTGTAGTCAATATATATGCTAAAACCTTCTAATTACTCACCGCCTAGGATATCAAAGCAACTAGGAAAATATTAAAGAATCTCGGCTATTATATAAATGGATTAAAATTGTGTTCAAGATCCATTAAGATTATTATAAATGATCCAAGGCCCAGGAGTTCGCTTCCTGTGTTTAATGGGACTGATTGCTCTCAGATATCTGGAAAAAAAACACCGGGTATTCTTGAAGGGAAACGTCAAAGCAAAATTATCATTCCTGAGAGGAAAAAATCTGGTGTGATTGCTCGTAACAGCACACAACTTTCTCTTACCTTCGGTAATCGAAAGTTGTGTACTGTGCTTGTCACACCAGATTTTTTGGGTCGGTATAAAATTGGTTTCCACCGATATATTAGAATTCAAGATGCAAAATTTATAAACATGGAGAATATTTATATTCCGTTACCATGGCAACCATTTGTCTTATCTTTCCCTGTGAAGTACAAGAGTAAAGTGTGCTTCAAAAGATTTCAAGGACAAAATGAGAATATAAATTTTAAGGAGCATCTAAATTTTTGAATTTTAATCAAAATCGTTGGAGTTAATTTTGAGAAAATCGTGTAAAAAAAAAATCATTAAAGTAGGCCTACTAGTACTTTTTGTTCGATTTTGTTCCAAAGCTTATTTTCACGCCTCATGGGGGGGGGGGGTGACTAACTTAAATATATAATATAATAATAATAATAATAAAATAATAATAATAAAATAAAATTATAAAATTATGGCCTTGTCGCTCAATTCATCCTTTAAATTGAGCACAGACAGACCATTTTGTGGGACCTACTTTTTTGGACTCAAGGGACCTCAAAACCTGTATTTCCCTCAAAATCTCTATATGGAATTTTTGGCATGAATCCAATACTTTCTCTCTATATATATTGGCCTATATATAGGTAAGACAAAGTAAAAAGTTAAGAAATTTTTCAGATCTCTTTAAAATGTTTCAAAGAGAAGACTAGGCTATTAAATTTTTTGTTTAATATTATATGATTTTCTTGATATAAATGTGTTGAGTCTATATTGACTTTTTTCTTGTTGCCTTGGGCTAATGTGCACCTGAGGTGGACTGACGGGAATGCAGCGATTTGTAACTCTGAGGAGTATGAATAGAATTGGCTCTAACGTGTCTAAAAAAGTTACACTTCACTAAAGCTCTCTCAAAATTGATTGGTCTCAGATGCCGAAAAAAAAAAACACCTTCTATTCAAAATATTCAGATTCCAATGACGCCATTCCGATACATTTGGTGAATAGAGGAATGGAACCACAATTCAACCGAATTAAGACCAGCGTTTTCGCTTCCCCTCATTATCAATATACGTCGATTTTCAATTGCTGGAAATATTCAAAGAAGGGAAAAAGTATAAATTTGTATTTTTTATCATTACCGCCTCAGGGAGGAAGAAATCGATAGAAAGTAGAGCATTTTTGACGCATTAGGGAGGAAATAAATGTTCCAAGGAATGTTTAAATCTGTTCTTTCTGATGGTACAAATAAATTAATCCCTTACAAGCATTTGTTAAGTAGAAATTAATAAGTGAAACAATTAACTAAAAATTTTTATTAATATTAGCGAGCCCTCGGGGCTTGGTGTAGGGGTTAGGGTGCTATCTTCGTATACCAAAAGTCGCGGGTTCGTTAATACCCGATTTCAAAAAAAAAAAAAAAAAAAAAAAAAAATTATTTTATAGACTCTCACGAAACATTGACACTCGCCTATTTTTATAAAAATATACATGCGCACAAATTCGTGTCGAAACAACAATGACAACTTTGTGCCTAATTAATTTATAAGCCAACGAGGACTGAAGATGGACAAATAAAATTTTGTCCGAAACGTCTGCCTTTCGGCATTTGGCATCCAAAGGCTCTCTTTATTTGCACCTGTACTTATTCTTTTCCATTCCATAACATTAACAGCAACTTCTCTTCGAATTATATAAATTTTAATTAATATATCAATACATTGTACCGATGGCAACCGGGGGGCGTTCCAGTAAAAATGATAAAAAATGATCGAGGGATCCACACGCCCGCAGCTAGTCTACATACTGAACCTTAAGGCCCACCCACTATTCAAGAAAAAAATATTGCTCCCCCCTAATGGTCCGATGTTTATCAAAAGCTTTTCAGTTCTTGGCCTCTACTCGTAGTTTATGGGTGCAAAATTTCAAAACAATTGAACAAATAGTTTTCGAGTTTTCGTTGACGAAAAAAAAATTACCACAGACATACACACAGAAAAACTACTTAAATGGATTTAGGGAACCTCAAAACGCATTTTGGCAGCTTCAGAAAAATTTCGTTTTTTTTCGATTACACTAACTCTACTTGCCCAATCAGCGGTTGATGGGCAAAGTTAAAAATCACAAATTTATCAAGAAAAGGATTTTGGCTTGATATTTGACTAGCTTGAAAATGTGACTACCGTTCGAAACGTTAACGAAAATAAAATGAAGTGATTGAAAATTCATTATCTCAAGTTCTTAAGAGATAAGATTAAGATATCCATTTCATTACTTTTCTAAAATAAACAGTTCGGCACTATAGTGAACAAAGCAGGGAGAAAGAGAGCACGCTACCACCTACTCGAAATAATTAATTCGAATAAATAAATAAAATATAAAAGAACACAACTTGATAAATCAACCATCTATTTGTGCGAAGTATATCCAGAATGGATAAAGATATTTGAAATATCTGATTTGCATCGACAATCGATTTAAATAAAACCCTTTGTCCTATATTTCATAATAAATATTCATTTTAAGGGAAAGGGGGGGGGGGCTCGCTGGTGTAGTGAGCTAGGGTGTCGGCTTCTACAAAGAAGATCCCTGTTCAAATCCTTGGCGTGCGGGATTTTTCATTAAATAAACAAATCCTCAAGCAAGCCCTGGATTGGAATATAGGATCTCTCCACTATAGCCCCCAGGCAACTCTACGAGGAGAGGGAGTTGCTGTGACATCCCGTCCTGTGGAAGGGACGTAAAGAAGGTTCCCCTCAGTGATGCATTCTTCGAAAGGAGTAGGCTACACGCCGGTGCTGAGGGAGTCCCTCCTCAAACCAGGACATCCTCCATAGCATAGAAGAGGTTGGATATAAGGAGCCCGTTGAAACCAGAAATAAGGATTAGTTCACTAGCTAGAGACGAAAGCAGGAGGAGGAGTTAGAGATAGGAAATGATGTAACTTCACGGGGTGCCGGTAGATGGCTACGGCCAGAGGCCGGTTGGGTTTGAGGTGTGTGTCTTCGTACACGAAAGCACCTCGGGCAAATAAACGGGGATCCCGATAGGAATCCAAATAGGTATCCAAATGGCTTAAATAAAATCATCGGACTGCTTGGGGTCCGAACCCGCGACGTTTGGTATAGAAGGTAGGCACGCTACCAACTAGACCAAGCCCGTAGGCCTCTTAAGCTTTAAAATGCATTCTTTAAAAATTTTGTATCATGTCTCGAATCGATATTATAAACCTAAATGATTATCGTAAACGAAAGTAAAATAAAATTCAAGGACAACTCAACTAAAAAATAGTTGAATCAAAATCGTTGGAGCGAATTTTGATCGAAAGAAATGAAAAAGAACTTTAGTAAAGTACTAGTACTTTTTGGCCGATTTTGTTCAAAAGCTTATTTTCACGCCTCAGCGGGGTGCCTAACTTAAATTGATATGTCATTTCGGTTAAAAGTTAGAAAATCCCTATTTTTCAAAAAAAAAAATAAGGATTGGGGTATTTAGGGGCCGAATTTCAAAAAAAAAACCGAAATCACTTTTTAGCGCTTAATTTAGGGGGATTTTAACGTAGAAAGCATATTGATATCTCATTTCAGTAAAAAGTTCTAAATATCCAAATTTTTTACAAAAATGGCGATTAGGGGTATTTAAGGGCCGAATTTCAAAAAACCCTAAAATACTGATATTTGATTTTCATCAAATCATCATTGCGGGACTCACATTTTCGAACTCACGGGACTTCCCTCCAATTTTTGACATGGTGATTGTTTAAGGTTTATGAAGTTACAATATTCGGTTTCCGCAACTTGTTACTTCCCCTCCCGATATGAATATAAATTTCCTGATATAAAATCAACTTCCCTTAACATAATATTAATTTCCTCTTGACCCAGCAATGAAATGCTTTAATCTCTACCTGGAAATTTAAGCTTATCAATTTGAAGTTTGGAGTTGAACAAGGTTACAAAAAAATTATGTATTTTTTATTATACCTATTGATGAACTTCACTAAATGTTTACTTAATAATTTATAAAAATTAATCGATGATAATTCATATAATTATCTCCGCTAATTCTCTGTTATTGTAGTTATTTTTCCCAGGAAATAAGCGATTTAGATTATATTCTACTATTTTTAGTATTATTATGCTATCATTTAGAATTAAATCAGCGCAATGATTCTTTCTGATTAAAATTTTAAAATATGGGGATTGACTTCCCCGAACTTTCTCGTATATTCTTTTAATTATTGTTAAAAATTGCTTAAAACCAAAGCATAGATCGATAAATTTTATTTCTTACATAAAATTGTAGATTTCTATCAACTTTTGAATATCACTTAAACTTTCTTAAATTTTCAAAATTTTAAATTTTCAATTTTTTTGTTATATTATGATAAAATACTCTATTTTAATTTTTATTTTTGCATTTTTTCGAAAACTGAATAGTTTTTGAAATAATCACAGAAGAAATAGAAATTCTAATTTTGATAAAACAAAACAACTACCAAAAAAAGTAAATATTACAAATGAATTTGGAAACAAATAATTTGTTTATATTTCCCTTTTTTTACACCTATGATTTTGTTTTGATTTTTATCAATTACGAATATTTTCTATTTCTTCTTGATTATTTCAACTATTCAGTTTTCGAAAATGTCAAAGAAAAACTTTTTAAAATAGAGTATTTTATCATAATATAACAAAAAAATTGAAAATTTCAAAATTTTGAAAAAGTTTTAAGAAAGTACTACTTCCAAGGAGTATTTACTCCAAAGTTGATAGAAATCTACAATTTAGAAACATATACCAAATTTCATCGATCTCTCTTTGTTTTTCAATCGGTTCCACACACACACACACACACACACACAGACATAATCCAAAATGTTTTTTTGACTCAGGAGGCTAAAACGGGAGAAACATCAAAATCTCAAGTCAATTTTTTACGATTACATAACTTTCTCATACAAAATAAAAATAAAAAAAAAATTTTTTTTTGAGAATCTGAAACGCCACAGCTACTCTCAGTTTTCATTCTAATTATTTTCGTGAAAATTCATTAACGAACTCTAGATAATGATGGCATTTTGGTTTTTTTTTTTTTTTAATAAAGGAAAAGATCTAAAAAAAATTCTTAATTAAAATAAAACGCTTGATCGTCAAAAATCTGAACAGCACCAGGAGTCGAAAAAGGAAAAGCGTGCAAGATTATTAGACAAAGGAAATTTTAGCTATACTCTAACTATATTTATTAATGGCCCTACAATAGGTTTTGCCGATATATCATGAATTCAAGATGTAAAATTTATAAACAGAAAAATATTTATATTTTGACCATGGCAATGATTTCTACTATGTAGTACAAAACCAATTTCAAGGCCGGGGAGGTCTGTCAACGGAAAAGCGAAACACTCACCCAATTGTTGCAGTTAAAGCAATGCCAAGCGCGTCGAAAGCTCGAGATTGCCCACATAGCACAAAATATTGGCAACATTGCTACAAAATATATTGCAGCGGCAATATTCCAAGCTAGGAATATTGCAGCAAATTAGCAATATTGTTGCAATATTCCTATGTCCGCCTTTTTGCAACATTGCAGAAATATTGAATCAAATGTTGCTGCAACATTGTAATATTGAGCAAGATTGGCAATATTGCTGCAACATTCCAGCAATATTTTGTGCTGTGCGGGTGGTGAACCCGAGCAATCAGCGTATGGAATGTCCCCCGTAGTCATCGATACCGGTACTTTGTAATTTAAAATAAATACAATAAAGTCATACCACTCAATGGCCGAAAAGGGTTAAAAAAAAAATAATAATTTCAAGAGCGAAATGAGCCGATTTTGTTCAAAAGCTTATTTTCACTTCTGAGGGGAGTGCTTTAGTTAAATATAAAATTTCAACCTCGTAGCTCAACTTCTTCATGCTTTAAATTGAACACAGACGCAGACTATTTTGCGGGACCCAATTTTTTGGACTTGTTAGAAGATCCCAATTGCCCTTGAGCTGTGGCTCAGAGGTAGAGCATCAGCTTCTGGTGCCAGAGGTCAGGGGTTCGCATCCCGTCCCAGGCGAATAATTTGTCTCAATTGAATTGGGTAGGATGGGGTCTAAATGACCTCAGATGCCGAAAAAGATGCCCAATTCCAATTTAATTTTTGAGCGATTGCAGAACTTTCTCTCTCTATATTTTTATATCAATATATAAATTAAGGAGCACAGGAGGAAAAAAAATATTTGCCCCCCCCCCCACCAAACAAAAATCCCTGAACAAATCTAAACAAATTCAAAATAATGACAATTTGTTAATTGCCACCGAAGGGACTACCCCTAAATAACTAAAACCCATTTTTACAATTTTTAATACCTCGGGGGGAGTTGGAACTTTTGAGATAATATTTATTATACAGCTAAGTGTCTTGGTTGTCTAGGGTGGGTGTTAATTGTGACACCGGCTATATAGCCATTGGGTGGAATTAAATTTTCACTTTATCACCCGATCTTAACAAAAACAGACTCGGAAATCACTCCAAAATATCATTGGCCAAAACTGTTTAGAAAAAGACCAACCATTTTAACAGAGATAAAAAAAACTGATAGCGCACCTGTGAAAAGGCGTTAATTCTTCCTAATTCATGATGAAATACAATAATCTTAAAAATAATGAAAATCTCTTAATCCATTATAATTAAACGTTATCGCTAGAGGTTTTTTTCCCCGTATTAAAGTTCTTTTTTTATGCAAAACAATTAAAACAAGAATTAATGTTTCTTCTTTTATGAATATAAATAAGGATTTAAAAATTAAAACATTAGAATTTTATTATAATTCCTCACGAGTTATTATACTGGTATATTCAGGGATGATGAAATTTTTTTTATCAAACAAATTTGTTTTGTTTTTTGTTTACTATTTTTGTGCTCTGCGGCCAATGCTCTCTCCCTCTCTCTCTCTCTCTCTCTCTCTCTCTCTCTCTTTGTTTCCGATAATTTACCTTTTTAACGTTTACATAATAACACTTGAATATTGTTTATAATAAATCTTTAATGTTTCCTCATCTCTTCGCTTTTATCATTCTATTTGATCAATATAATAAATAAATATAAAAATACCGCATGTAAATTAATGTCATAGAAAGAGAGGGAGAGAAAATTACAACCGATCATACTATAAATAACATTCAATCAATATTTCAATTTTAAATATGTATATTCTGTAATTATAAATAGAGAGGGAGAGAGGGGGAGAGTTTGTAATGCCAGCTGATGAGAATTGTATTACATTAGTTGAAGGAAAGTTTGGTTTTTACATACGAACTAATTTATGCATTATCCATGGAATTTGTGCCTTCTACGTCTGTCTTTCATTTTCTTAATTTCTATTGAAGAGAAGAAATAATTGAAAAAAAAGAAAAGAAAGGGCGATAGTGAAGTTAATTTCAGTTCAAGAATTGCTAATTATTTGACTGAAGTAATTAGTAGTCTACCAATAATAGACTTACTTAGATAATTAATTCAATAATGAATAAATATTAAATTAAATGATAATAATTCAGGGACTTACAGGAATGGCGACCATGAGTTACCCGAGCTAAGAGGGACATTTTTTTCTCCTCCCTTTATGCCAGTTTTCTCCCTCCCCGGCTCATTCTTAAATTCATTGTATATTCACACTGTTAAAAAAACTTCCAAAAAACTTCCTATACAAGTATAGGAACTCTGTTTCATAAACTGTTTATGAATATATTGAGAAAGTTCAATTTGTTGCCAACCTAACAAATGTCTTGTATATTTTAAAATTAATTATTTTGGTAAAAATTGTTAATTTTTATTTTTATTTTTATAGCTATTTAGTTGAATTACTTTATAAAAATTATTTAATTAGTATGATTGTAATATACTTCATAAATATTTAAATAGTTTAGAGCGCGAATTTCAAACCAGAATTTAATAAATTTAGTTTTGTGAAATAAATTTTAATAGAATAATTTCAAGTTTCCTTAAAATAATTATAAAATAATATTAATAAAAATTCCTTGAGGTAGTCGAGTTATCTGAGAACGTTTAGACCAGTGATTCTCAACTTGTCGCGGTACACTTTTAACGATTTCAAAATTTGGCGGCACACAAAGAAAAGATAAGTTTAAAAGTTGGTAATTTGTTCATAAACTTTTATATTAATTTTATTTCACATCCTGGGTGTATTAAAATTCAACCACGAAAGTATATGGAAAATGATTGAAAATTCATATTTTTTTTTACAGTCATATAAATTAACATGATATATAAAATTTTCTTATAATCTTTAAAAAAAATTCAATGTTGTTTACACAGCCGCTGGTCTTTTAAAATCACGTCTATTTCCTGATTTCGAACGATAAGTTATTGCTTAAAAAAAGATTTTTGAAAAAAAAAAAAAATCTGGTGTGACTGGCGCACAGCACACAACTTTCTCTTACCCTTCGGTCACATCAGATTTTTTGTGTCGAGCCACTTTTTTGGACTCAGGGGACCTCAAAACATGAATATCCATCAAAATCTCGACATCGAATTTTTGACATGATCGCAATACTTTCTCTCTCTATATATTTCATATATAGTAGGGTAAGAGAAAGTAAAAATTGATTTTAGAGTTAATTAATCGGGAATTTTTTTATATAGTCAATTAGACTTTTTTTTCTGCACAAATTGACATCACATGTAGTCTGATCTGATTAGCCGTTTGCAATCTTCAGTGGTTTTAACTTTCAAATTAGGGGCCATCGATAAATTACGTCACACGAATTTCAAGACTTTTTAACCCCTCCCTCCGTCCTTGTCACAGGCTGTCACATTTTTAAAAATCTCTCCCCCTGATGTGATATCCCACATTTTCCAATTTTATCAATAATAGACACCTAATTATGCTAATTATAATAATAATAAATAATCTCATAGCGAGAGTGCTAAAGTATTAAAAAATATAGATTGCGTTCGTAAATATTAAAAAAAATTTTGTTCACCTATCAATTTCGCGTTTGGGCATCTCGAATTTAGATATGTGACGTCACAAGGTTTTTCACCCCCCTGCCCCTTGTCACATAATGTCACATTCTGGTGATACCTCCCCCCCCTTTTAAGTGTGACGTAATTAATGGATGGCCCCTTAGAATTTACCGCCGCGGGCTCTCACGCGGTAAAATGACGTCATATCTAAAAAAAGAAAAAAGCAGATGTGTGGGGTCGTAGGACCCCCGGAAGGAACGAAGTTCCTCACGCCTTTTCTTCAACTCAGAATATAATTTAATATGAATAACATTGTATTAATTTAATTTAATACAGTTTTGGCCATTCAAATTTAACAAGTATATTTGTGTGTAGAAGTAAATTCGATATATCGATGGCCCTCAAAGAACGTTCAACAGCCATGTTCATCGGGCCCACTCATCTCTACTTGTTGACAATGATCTTGGTGGCTGTTCTTTCTTCTTTTCAGGCCCGCCAGCCTTAAACCCGCGCGGCTTCCTAGTTAAGCGGGTGGTCTACTAGCTAAGGGGCGCCAAGGTTCCACTTTGTCGCTAAGGACGTGAATCCCTCCCTGGTCGTTAGATAAAAAAATATATCAAATATTTGTTCACTCGGGGACATATTGTGAGTACGTGGATGGTATACGAGTTATCCGAGCTTAGGTAGGTGCCTCCTTAATTGCCAGTTTTACCCAAGGCGGGACTGACAGATAGTGGCTCAGAATGAAGAAGTTAAATATTAATCACTGAAGATGGGTGAATAAATTCTACCCGAAACGTCTGGAATTGAGAGTGAGCTGCCTGCATTTTCACATCCTTTCTCAATATATTTCCAGCCATTAAATATTATTATTATTCATTTATCTTCCAGAATATAAGTAGAAACTTTTTTCGCAAGCCATGTTCGTTTTGAGAGCTTAGAGAGCTAGCTCTTGTCCCTTTGGAAACAAAGGCTTCCTTCGGTCATCTGTCTCTGATTCTGACAGCTTATTGCTACTACTAAGAATAATATTCTTTCCTTTTTCTCCCCTTAAGATGGATTTGGATAATTTTTTTGGCATTAACCTGTTGCCTTTAGCGAATTAATAGTTTAATCCCTTCAAGTGGTCGGGTTCACTTTTATTTTTAGTCCTTAAAAAAAAAAAACTAATTCAATTAGCTTTTTTCTTTCATTGTCGACGTTTCGGTGTCATTTAAGATTATCTTCAAAACTTTCATTTCATTTTATATATCGTTAGTTATCAAATTATTTACATGATCAAAACAGTATCAAGGGCGGATCCAGAGGTGCTTCTCAGGGGGGGGGGTAATCTGGTGTGACTGGTCGCACAGCACACTATTTTTTTTTAATTTTGGTAATTTAAAGGCGCATTCTGTACTTGTTGGCCAGAATATAAATACAAATCAAATTTTTAAGTAATAATTTTTAAAATTTTACATTAAAAATAAATTTTTTTTCCGAAAAAAAGGTATTTTTTCAAATCTCGGGGGGGGGGGTAATTACCCCCTTTACCCCCCCTCCCCCTTGTATCCGCCCTTTAACAGTATATAAATAATTTTTCTATATAGTTTATATCATTTATTTAGTTAGAATAGAAATTAAATAATTATTCAGATTCTATATAAAAACTGTTCAAATATAATTAAAATTTTTTTTTTTTATTATTTCTAAAATAAATATTTGAATAGGAATTTAAGCTGTTGGAATTTGCAATTTCAATTTACGCTTTTATTGAAAAATGTATTCTATTTTTTATTATTAATAGGGCCAGGGCCGTAGCCAGAAAATTTTTTTGAGGTGCCGAATAGATTACCCCCGCCCCCTAACTAATATATGTTGTATAATTTATTGAAAAATTTTACACCATGTTTCTCTTTGTTTATAATCTGTCTGGATTTCGGGGAGGTGGGTGGGGGGGGGGGAGTTGTACCTCCATATCCCTCTTGGCTATGGCCCTGAATTGAACTCATATTAATTCATATTTCACTGATTTTTAAACAAACAAAAAAAAAACTTGTTAACTATTGATAATAATTAATTTCATAATAAAAACATTAATTTAGTAAAATGTTTTAATAGATAAATGTAATTTTGTTTTATTGTAGGGGGTGCTGACCTTTGTGCCGATGCTGAGTGGCCGGTCGAAATGCGAAATGCTCGTGCTCTCCCTGGCGGTGGTGGGAATCCCAACCAACAGACTGACTGACTCGAATTGTGTGTGACTTGGTGTGTTTAACGAAGAACGACCGGCACACGACAGCACATAGAGAGCGACGCAACGCAGCGCGGACGGTGAGTCAAAAACGCAACTCTAACCCAAGCCTCAGAGGCTATTGATCTATATGGGACACACATTCTCTCTCTCTCTCTCTCTCTCTCGCCCTCGTCCCCCTTGGAGTTTGCGCCCCGATGCCAACCCCCTCTGCATGCGAATGTTCAAACATTATACAACCCCCCCAAGAGTCGTACTTTTCAAATCGCTGTATTTGTTGTAAGCAATAAAAAAGGCATAGAGTACTAAGATAAAGGATTTCGATTATCAGGTCGGGAAGTAACCCATTTAAAAAATCCATATTTTTAATGGCATTTATTGAACGAAGCAAGTTTGTCGGAAATTGAAAGCAAAATCTTAAATTAAAATGTAATATCGATGCTGTTTCTCAAGCCGGGATTGGAATCTTTATATATTATTCGCTAATGTCCGCCTCTTTATTTAAATTGATTGGTAGCCAATTCAATTTTAATAAGTAGCAGAGAAATATATGAGACGGAGTGCGAACCCGCGATCCATGGTATGTATACAGATTTTTTAATAAAAGAATTAAATTCAAGTATGATACACAAGGTTTTTTGTTTCAATTATTTATTTATTTAACATTAACACTTTATACGTATTTCGACACCATATGTGTCACCATCGGAAGTGAATTACATACTGAATGGACTAGAATCGCATTATTTTTCAACTGGGGTAGTCAGAGTGACTTGAAGGGTGGGGGTGTTTCATCACCGAACACGATTTTCCTGGAAAAGGTTCCCTTCTCTTTTCCCTACCCCCACCCTTCAAGCCACTCTGGACTACCCCAGTTGAAAAATAATGCGATTCTAGTCCATTCAGTATGTAATTCACTTCCGATGATGACACATATGGTGTCGAAATACGTATAAAGTGTTAATGTTAAATAAATAAATCATTGAAACAAAAAACCTTGTGTATCATACTTGAATTTAATTCTCCTATTAAAGCATAATGTTTCAACTAGAGCCAACGGTTACCAGTTTAAAATTAATGTATAGTCCGTAAAGATATTAGAAATGCAATATTAGTGAATGTTAATGAAATATTCTTTATTTATGATATAGAGAAAGTATTGGATTCATTTGGATTGGTCGAGATTTTGATGGAAATACACGTTTTGAGGTCCCCTGAATCCAAAAAAGTGGTTTTCGCGACATGGTCTGTCTGTGTCTGGGTTCAATTTAAAGCATGAAGGAATTGAGCTAGGAGGTTGAAATTTTGTATTTAAGTTAGACACCCACCTAGGGCGTGAAAATAAGCTTTTGATCAAAATCGGCCAAAAAGTACTAGTACTTTACTGATGTACTTTTTCAGTTTTTTTCGATTTTCTCAAAATTCGCTCCAACGATTTTCTTTAAAATTCATAAATCAATTATTTTTTAGATGCTCTTTAAAATGTATATTCTCATTTTGCCATTGAAATCTTCTGAAGCACACTTTACTCTTATACTTCTTAGGAAAGATAGGAGAAATTGTAACAGAATATAAATATTTTCCCATGTTTATAAATTTGACATTTTGAATTCTAATATATTGGTCGAAACTTAATATATTTCACGTTTTTTAACCCTAGAACGCACAAGCTTTTTTGGAAACGCAAAGTCACAAGGAGGGCCTTTCAGGCCCACTATATGTTTAATAGGTTTTTCAACACATTTTTGAATAATTATATTAATTTTTTTTCATTAATTTATATTAAAATTTATAAAAATATATAACTAATCAATATTTTATTCAAAATTTTAAAATTTTTATTTTAAAAACATCTTTGACATATAATTTTTTTAGTACAATGACCATTTCAAATATTTCTTTTACAGCAGACTTGTTGTTTTTGTTTTCTGTTTATTTTAGTTGGACACAAATAACATCTTCTCCTTGTAGGTTTTTAAGGATCAAAATTTTATTTTGATGTTGAGGGGGTACTTCCTCAATTACCCTTCTAATTGATTTCTGTAGTCCTTGTATCGATCTTATTTTTATGTGATCGCAAATTAATTCCTCGCTCAATTCAACAAAAAATTTTCTTCGGAGTTGTTTTTTTGGAAATTAACATGAGATTTATGTTTTAAATTAAAATAAATGATCATTGATGCAATTGCACATACCCCAATACAATTTTCGAAAACGGCCAACAACCAATGATTTGTTTTTCTTTTGCAGCTAGGCTATACTACCGTATGTGTGTCTGTCATTTTATCCAAAATATCTACAGCTCCTTTCGGTTGATTATAATAAATAATAATTTCTGGTTTTTTGGGAATTTTCATAAACAATACCAATATTGTCTGAATGATGTATACTCGACAAGAGTAAAATAGACTTGCTTTTTTAGGCACATAAGAGACAAGCGCAAATTTGAGAGTAAATCGAAAAAGTGTTTTTTTTTTTCTAATAGGTAAAAATTCAGCTGGAATACATTTTTTATCTTTTCTAAACTATCTTTTCCAATAAAACATCGAGTATTCGAGTATTGAAACAGGAATTATGAGTCAGGTGTAAATTTTCGTAAAGAATATAAATATTTTTTTTTTTTTGATCAATATCTTCATTGCTTGAATTTTCATTATTTTCTTCAGTAATGTGATCCTCTATACTGTATTTTATTTTATTTATTTATTTTTTTAAGAATACTGTCTTTATCTTCGATAACATTTAAATCTCCTAGCTCTTTTCATTCTTTAGATATTTTGTTCACAAACAGACCATGTTGCAAAAACAACTTTTTTGAACTCAGGGGACCTAAAAACGTGTATTTGCATCAAAATCTCGACATTGAATTTTTGACATGAATCCAATACTTTCTATATAATTACATATATAGGTAAGAGAAAGTAAAAGCATACTTGAATGTTATCAGGAGATATAATCTCAAAAATATAGAGAAGCTTTGAGATCCGAAAGTCAAGATGAAACTGACAGTTTTCTTGATTTTTTCAAAATTTATAAAAAAATTGACAATATTTATTTTATTATTTAAAAAAGAACATGACAATTTTAAATATTTGAATACATAATACATAATAGGTTGTCATTCAAAGTGTTTTAAATACCCAGAAACCCCAAGGGCCTGGGAGGCCCTCCTTGTGACTTTGTGTTTGTAAAGTGGTTCGAAGAAAAAATAAGGCATAGAAAATTTTTTTTTTTTGAAAAACCCTTTAAAAATATATTTGTAATGAATAAATGGAGGAATATTAAAAACTTGAAATTTATAAGAAGCTTTTTCTGAGAGTTATTGAGAAAAAACGGAGTGACCGGGCCTGAAAGGCCCTGGTTATGCGTTCTAGGGTTAATATATCTCGGCATAAAAATTCTAGTGACCAGTCACACCAGATTTTTCCCTAAAAAAAATACTTTCTCTTTCCTAAAAATTAAATTTTTTTTGAGAGAAAGTATTTGTTTTTATATTTATTTTCATGTCATATTGATATAACAAATTTTCAAAAAAAAAAAAAAAAATTCATTTTATTTTCGTGTTACGAAATCAAAATAAATATCAGAATGCGTGAAAATAATTTCATATCACGCTACATATCCTTTAAAAGAGATCGAAATAAATCAACAAGGTATTATAATTTAAAGAGTAAGGTCAAGGTTGTTTCGGGAAATTTTTTTTATTATTATTATGAAAAATAACAATTCAATTATCAGCTTATCACAAAATTCATTCAATTCATTTTTATATCAATTTATAAAAAAAAAAATTGGAATTATGCTATCAAAAAAATGCTATCAATTACTAATGACAAAGAGTACACAATAGCGTAACTGGACGTTTATTTGAAATGTTGAAAATTGAACATTGAAGATTCTCTATCCCAGTGACGCAAAAAATTCTTTTAATTGTTACCCTCTACTCGTTGAAGCGAACCCCCTCCCCCCGCTTCATCTCTATCGTCATTTATTTGATTTAAATAAATATTATCACTTTGGAGAGCGAACCAACTGACACTAGGGAGGCTTCTATCTCTGATCTCAGAAGCAGAGGGGATTATACTAAATAATATTCACGTGAGAAATAAAAGAATTGGCAACGAGAGTAGTAAAACTCTCCCTTGAGTTTTACTTTCTCTTGCGCTACAAATGAAATAGATAGAGAGAAAGTATTGCGATCTTGTTAAAGATTCGATGTCGAGATTTTGATGGATTTTGAGGTCCCCTGGAGGTCCATAAATTGTGGGTCCTGCAAATTGATCTGCGTTCTGTGTGTGTGTAGACATTTTTAAGCATGAAGGGAAATACTAGGTTGAAATTTTATATTTAAATCAGGGGCGTATATAAGGGGGGGCGGGGCCCGGGGCCCCCCCAAATTTTCCCAAATGCATATACATATATAAGGATATATAGACAATAGAGGGTCTCGCCTCTCCCCCCCCAAATGTTTGCTCGGCCCCGCAGCACGAGAATTGTGGGTTCCTCAAAAGAGAGAATGTTCCGCGAGGTGGCAAAATTTTTGTGACTAAAAAAAAAGTTAAAATATTTTTAATTTCTCGCAGGGCAGAAAACTTTGGTTCCGCAAAAAAAAATTTTCGCAGAAAAGTTTTTGAGTTCAGGCCCCCCCCCCCAAAAAAAAAATTTCTATATACGCCCCTGATTTAAATTAGGCACCCTCCTAAGGCGTTAAAATAAGCTTTTGAACAAAAAAGTACTAATACATCACTGATGTATTAATACTTTTTCAGTTTTTTTTTTTTTTTTTTTATTTTCTCGAAATTCACTCCAATGATTTTGAAAAATCAACTATTTTTAGATGTTTTAAAAAGTATAATTTTTCGTAAATATTGTTTGAAGTACCCTTTACTGATGTAATATTTCAGATTTTTCGGCTCTTCCTCCCATAGAGCCACTGTTAAATCCCAATGGGGATTTGCTGTTAATTTCGATTCGAAGGGGGTCCCCTTTGGAACTTTTTACATATTTAAAAAAAACTTTTTCCAATTCTTATGAAATTTTGGATTTATTTACCAAACATTTGAAAAATTTAAGATTATTTTAGGGCATTTATAAATCATTTCTAGAGTTCGCTCAGGGGCCCACATCTTGTGGGTACGTGGATGGCGACCATGAGCTGCCCGAGCTGGGACAGACAGTCCTTAAGTTCTTCGTATGTCAGTCTCTTCCTTCCTCTTTTCACAGGCGTCAGACCGTATGACGGGCCGGCCTGCTCCTATTTCTTCCGGTCGCAAAAACGCTTGATAGGGTTGGAGGGAAATAGTGTGGTCCGCCGACCCCGCATCGCGGGAAAAAGGCGAGGACAGAAGAAGAAGAAGATAAATTTTTTCTAGAGTAAATTATAATATTTTACTTTCTCTTACTCTATATGGAAAATAATTTGTATTATAGAGCTTAAATATCTAGTCATGGCTTCGGTCCCATGGGAGGGGGTTTAACCTCCAAACCCCCTTCCCTGGCTCGTAACACGAAGCTTTGGAACAAAATCGTCCAAAGAGTGCTAGTACTTTACTGATGCACTTTTTATTTTTATAGGCGCCTAGATTTTTATAATTTTATTTCTTTCTACTACTAGACGTTTTTATGTGTTGTCCACCTTCATCAGATTGACTAGTTTCAGCTTATAAGACCTGATGGTGGCGTTTAATAAAGCCGAAACGTTCTCTTGTATTGGGGTTTTCATTCGATAGACGATACATCCTCTCCTAACATGTTATTTATCTAATCGCTGAGGGACGGCACTTCTCTCATCGACATCATTATAATTATTATTTGATTAGAATGAAGAGGTTAAAAAAATTAAACGATTATTTTATTTAGCAAAGTCTTTTTTTTTATGTTTAACTCTGACCTGAAATGTATAATTGACATTTCTTTACTTCTTCACTAACAATTTCTTTAAGGAGTTTAAGAAAGTTTGTAAATTCAATAAGAAACAACTAAAGATGTTCATTTTCCTTTTTTTTTCCTTGTGGTACTTAGTTACCTTTAGGCAATGGAGAAACTTTTTTAAACTCTGTCAGGAATAATTTTTTTTCCCGAAGGTATTTAGAGAAGTTTAGAAAACTTTGGAAATTGTTTTAAACTAATTGGTGTAAATAAATAAGGATAGATTAATAGACAAAAGATTTGGCTTTGGTGAGAGAGGAACTAATCCTCCCTTGGATGACATCTTTGTAATAGGCAGAGACGCAGGGCAATAAAATGGTTGAAGAATAAATCAAATTTTTGGTAGAATGGTAGGGTGGTAAAATTATAATAAATATAATAAGGAAGTAATCAATATTCCTCCATTATACTTTTGTTTGAAGACATTTTTTGTATCTTTTACTTTCTCTTAGGGTGTGGGGCAATTGTCCCTTCGCCTCCCATCAGGGGCGTATATAGAAATTTTTCATTGGGGGGGGCCTGTTCTCAAAAATTTTTCTACGAAAAATTTTGTTTTTCGCGGAGACAAAAATTTTTCCCACCCGAAAAAATATTTTACCTTTTAAACAAAATTTTTTTCGCCCGCGGAACCAAAAATTTTTCCATGTTCCCGTTCGTGGTACCAAAAAATTTTTCCCGGGACAAAAAACTCAAAAAAAATTTTCCCGTCCGTATAAATATTTTACCTTTTTTTTTTAGAGAGCCAAAATCTTCAATTTTTCCCACCGCGGAACCAAAAATAGGTATTTTTTCAAATCTCGGGGGGGGGTAATTACCCCCCCTGTATCCACTCCCCTTGGATCCTCCACTACCCTTGGCAATTCAAGGCACTTGGCTTATTCCTAGTAAAAGTCAGTCATGCCTCTCTCTGTTTTTATGCCCAGTTTGTATTATCAGACAAATTTTCTTATAATAGGTTCGCTTAAATAGATCTAAATTGCGCACACAAACTCTCGCTTAGAGTAGGGTAGAATTTCTAATTAGCTTGACTCTAAACTAATTGCTTGTTATTTCCTTATTTATGCTTTGATAAAAGAAAAGAAGAGACAAGTTCAGAAAATGAAAATTGCGAAAAGAACGAGGAATTTTTTTTCCTATTTTAATAAATATTCTATCTTCAATCTTTAATGTTTAAAACAATTAAAAAATAATAACTGGAGAATTCGTAAATAAGGGGGAAGAAACAAAGAAAATTTTCTTTAGAAAATGTACATTTCACAATAATCTACAATTTCAAAATCTGGTTGAAATAAGAATATTAAGTATGTGCTAGCCGCGCCACCCGCCTTTGGCGGGCTATCGCCTTTCCTTACTCATGGCTCGCAATTTTTTCAACTACTCGTTTCAGACAATTTTTATGGTAATTGAAAGGTGTATTCTGTGCTTGTCACACCTGCTAGTACCTTTATCGATATCTATATTTGAAGTTTCTAACTGTTATATTTGAATTAAAGATGTAGATATTTATAAACGTGAAAAATATTTATATTCTGTTATTTTCACGCCTCAGAGGATGCCTAACCCAAATATAAAATTCCAGGATGGCACGCAAAATCGTGAAGCGTTAGATTTTGAATTCAAATTTTCCTGAAAAAAAAAAAAAAATCTGGTATAATAATTAAATTTGGCTTTGCAAGAAGATAGAAAGAGCATAAAATGCCAAGCAATCTTCTCTCTGAAGTGAAAATTGACTAAATTAATTTTTAAAAAATTCTACAATCTCTGGGTGTTCCAAAATAATATTCATAATCGTGTTTTTTATTCAACGCATCTCCACATAGGCGGGGTCCTCGAGGAAATTCGACGTCAAGTAACATTTCCTGTAAAGCAGATGCCTTAAAATAAATAACTTATGCACAAGATAATAATTTTAGACCTCTATAAAGTTAAACTTTTCTCTAAATAATTGCAGCTACCTTTATAAAGATAATATAAGAAACTCAAAATATGTGCGGGCCGAGGCGACCGCCTTCACCGCCTGTGCACAAATGCGCCGCTGCTTCTTCTCCAAATTAAAAA
>JAKCPI010023884.1:0-10080 GCA_023213315.1 Euborellia annulipes | reverse complement strand
GCGGGAAGTCGCAAGACATCCCAAGTGCCTCCTATTCTCTCTAATGTTCTTCACATCAAAAATAGATGGCTAAAGGACTCGCTTCTAAGCATAGTTAAGTTGGATGACGTTATTTATCCATGGGGAAAGAATAGGAATAGAGAATTAGCTTTAAATAAATTTACGCCTTTGAAGAAGATAAGTGGAAAATAAACAAAATTTTTGCGATTTATAAAAATGAGAAAATATAGGCCTACTTATATTGATCAAATATTTTTTTTTTTATAAAATGTGACTTTAACAAAAATAAATTTTTTTTTAGATTCCGCAACGACAAAAATAGGATTAGATTTTTTATGGATTTTTTCTATAAATACAGAATACCTTGTATTAATGCATTTCAAATTGCATTCTGAACTCTTTCCTAACCCTCTTTCACATGATGATACATTAAGATAAAAAATCATTGTAATAAATAAAGCTCAAGTAACACCTATAGTAAGGATTTGTCGGTCTTTCTAAATTTACAGCTATTGCCCGTTGCAAAAAAAATCTTTCATTGGAGTCAGGATCGATATAAATCTCAAAGATGTGAATCACATTCTAAGATAAATAGGACTAAACACAAAAAAAATCAGTCACAAGAATACATTATTTCGGTATTATAGCATTTAATAGAATTTCAAATGGGGTTTTTATATGAAATTCAACCTCTCTTCCTGTCTTCATTACCAGTAGAAACTCGGCGGATATCTTTTAAATTAGACAAAAATATATTTAAATCAAGAAAGATATAGAGAAAAGCCATATTATTATTGAATAGGGGGCTCGCTGGTGTAATGGGCTAGGATGTCGGCTTCTACAAAGGAGATCCGTGTTCAAATCCTGGGCGTGAGGGATTTTTCATTAAATAAAAATATTTATTTAATGTAAACAAATCCTCAAACAGGTATTGGATTGGAATCTTGCATCTTCCCGCAACAGCCCCCTGGCAACTCTACGAGGAGAGGGAGTTGCTGTGGAAGGGACCTAAAGAAGATTCCCTTTTAGTGATGCATTCTTCGAAAGTAGTAGGCTACACGCCGGTGCTAAGGGAGTCGCCTCCTAAAAAACTAGAACATCCTCCATAGCATAGAAGAGGTTGGATAAAAGGAACCGGGTGGAACCAGAAATAAGGATTAGTTCACTAGCTAGAGACGAAAGGAGGAGGAGGAGTTAGAGATAGGAAATAATGTAACTTTACGGGATGCGGGTAGATGGCTACGGCCAGAGGCCGGTTGGGTTTGAGGTGTGTGTCTTCGTATACGAAAGCACCTCGGGTAAATAAACAGGGATTCCGATAGGAGTTTCAAATAATAATAATAATAATAATATTATGGGAATAATTGAAGACAAAAAAGGCTTTTTCCCATCTATATTTTTTATTTTACACTGTTGATGTTTCAAGGTCTAAGCGCCACCATTTTTCAGGCCAAGGGTCTTAAAAAATTTTTCTTTTGCCTCTTCAATAGTAGGATTAGTACATTATTGGTAAAACCTATGAATAAAAGATACAAAGAAAAATTTTAAAGAAATTTATTCACATGATGCGTGGTGAAGAGGGTAGAAAGAAATGTTTCTGACTTTATTTCTTTCAATTTATTTATATCAAATAAGAGCTTATTAATATAAATAGATACGAATACATAATACATCTCTTTTGTTCTTGGAATTTTTCTTATTTCATCAAGTTAGGTTGAGTTTGTGATCTCACTGGGAGGAAACAGAGTAAGCTCTTAAGTTTAAAAATGTATTCACGTGTCTACAACAACAACAACAACAACAACAACATTCCTGGCTTTTTTTTTATTGATTTAGGATTACGTTTTTTAATAAAAACATTATAATTATAAGTAGTCTAATCCAAATAAAAAAAAAAGAAACTATAATATAGTATATTGTAGTTTTGTCCAAACTTAGAGAGTAAATTGAACTTTTTGTGTTTTATATATATATATATATTTATATAATATATATAAAGTGGTGTATTAGTTTTCCAATTGCTACTCTAAAAAAAAATTTTCTTTTTAATTAATGAAAGACAGGAAAAAAAAATTTGTTTGTAACCAATTAGATCTATTGTTGCCCCCGGGTGTGGCATAGTAGGTAGCGTGCCTACCTCTTATACCAAACGTCGCGGGTTCGGACCCAGGCAGTCCGATGATTTTATTTAAGCCATTTGGATACCAGATGGCTTAAATAGAAATGCCTGAACCCTCAATATATATACATTAATTACAACGCTTATCGTCTAAAGTCTTAAATGGCCTGAGTTGCCGAAAAGACTGTGTGAATGTGTGTGTGAGTGTGAGTGCGAATGAGAAAAAAGTGTGAATGTTTTTAAAAAAAAAAAAAAAAAAAAAAAATTAGATCTATTGTTATTTTTTGTCCAATATTTTTAATTTTAATATTTTTTGTATGTAATTAAATATGAATTCAGTTCTCAGACTATGCTGAACTTGAAAATAATGTTAGAGGCATGGGCGTACCCAGGATCAATTCTAGGGGGGGGCATGGTCGTCCAGGGGGGGGGGCAGATCATGGTCGTCCAGATTGTGACATAGCTATTTTTTGTATAGAGAGGTAAAGCCTTCGAATTAAAGGCCTAAAAACCCTCGAGTCCTAACAAAAAGAATCATTCCCCGTCGCCATCCACCAATTTTGTTTCGTTTCATCACTTTATAAACATTTAATTTTTTTTTTGTTGCTTCTAGGGGGGGGGGCAGCTGCCCCCCTGCCCCTCGCTGGGTACGCCCATGGTTAGAGGATATATGTTATTTTTGGCTCATATCAAATCAAATAAGATTTCTATAGCTTGTTTTTTTTTTTTTTTTTTTTTTGTACAGTACATAAATAATAATCTGCATAAACTGGTCTGTTGACAATAGAACTTTTATTCATAAATAATTACTCGTATAATATAAATTAAAAATTATGTAAAAGATCGATTAGTAGGCCTATATCAAATTTAAACAAAATATCAGTTAAAGTTTCATAATAATTCCATAACATCTAATTAAGTTTTTTTTTTTATTTCGTCGTAATTTAACCTAACCATATCATATTATTAAAATATTTAATTATAAATCGCATAGAGTGAACAAATGAATCGCTAGGTCAAATTTTATACTCATGTTAGTTTGAATAACAAAAACAAACCATTTTAAACATTTGTTTTTCTTTGTTTCTTTGCCAGCTCTTCTATCTTCTATCTCCCTCTGGATATCAATTTATTTTCAGTAATATATGCGTTGAGAGGTTTATGAGAGTCAATCCTAACGTTTTGATTTGAATAAAAAAAAAAAAAAAAAAAAAAAAAACACCCCCAAGATAAAATGAAATACATTATTATCAAAAATAAAAATAAAAACACTCATATGAAAATAATTTTATTTATTTTAATATGGTGTCAAAGCCAAAAGAAGAAATATATACATATTTATATATGAATGGGAATAAAAATAATGAAATGTGAATTTATAAACAATCAAGATTTCTTCTAAATATTGTGTGTATATGATAGCTCCTGGGTATGAATAAAAAACCCATAAATTTACAAAATAGCTAATCAACAAACAATCCCATGTGTTATTAAATATTAAAGCTTTATATATATTTGAATTTTATTTAATAAAACTCATTTCAAAGTACAAAGGTTTATTATTATATTCTATATTTATTTATTCATTTTAGAAATTAAAAATATGTTTCTATACTTTCTTAACAATAGAAAAATTGTTTAATTTCGAATTTATTTAAAAATAAAAAGATTAAGATTAATGTTTAAGGCATATCAAGGTATTAAGAGTTGAGAAGAGATATCGAGTAGATTATAGTATCAATTATAGTAGGGTCAGAGGCGTATTCAGGGGGCCTAACTCCTAGGGGCTCTCTGTAATAAAAAAAAAGATGGCTCTTTCTAATTATCCGATTGAAATTGTTGTATAACTGTTATGTATGTATAACCACCATTGGCGTAGCCAGACATTTTTGATAAGGGGGGTAGTTCAAGAAATTTTTTTTTTAATTTAAGATTATTTTAGGGTATTTATAAATCATTTTGGTTTATTAGCTTGAGTATATTATTTTACATATAGAATATTTACTTATTTATTATTTTACTTTCTCTTACCCTTAGAGAGCTTAAATATCTAGTCATGACTTGGGTCCCATGGGGGGGGGGTTTGAACCCCCCAAACCCCACCCCCTGGGTACGCCTATGATAACCACTATGTATAAAAAAGATTAATAGGGCTATTGAAGCTTCTTCCCCGCAGAGAAATAAAAATGATCTATCTATCTATAGGTACTGTATATACCAGTAGATAGGTAGATAGATATATATAAGATAAATTAATAAAAATGAGTTTCAGCTCACCCGGAACTGATTTTAAAATGAAAAATATAATCCGAAAGGAAGTTTCTGTTGAGTTGGAAAAGAGCAAGTACGGGTGCAGCAAATAAAAGAAAGCCTTTGTATGCCAAATGTCGAAAGGAGACGTTTTGGTCAGTTTAATTGAATTTTTTTCGCATCAATGGTGTGTTATTTAAATATGTATATTTTTTGTAGCAAGGACTGAAGATGTACAAATACATTTTTCTCCGAAACGTCTACTTTCGGCATTTGGCATCCAAAGACATCCTTTTATTTGCTGCACCCGTACTTGTTCCTTTTCAACTCGTTAAATTGATAAATACAGAGGAAAACTTTTTATTTTTACCCCCCCCCCCCCCCCCCCCCCCCCCCAATGTAATTAATAACTCACTTCCCCTCACTCCGTGATCGAGGTTACCATGAGTTTTAAAGTCTAAAAGTTGGCGAAAAGATTTAAAAAAAAAAAAGTCAGCATGAGAGTGAATGGGTTCTAGATCCACGTATACTCGTATTTGATTCATTTTAGCTTTTGATATAGACGTATTTTAACCTAATAATTATATTATAAATTATTTAATAAATGTGTTGTGCAAATAGAAGATATTTTCAAATACTCTTTCTTGTTTTGCAGGTGTCTACTTTACCTCCGCTTGATACAGACTCCTTTTAATCCTAAGAGAGCAGCCTTCCCATGCATCCACTGAGTAACTCCGCTCCAGGATTTTATCATTTTAGTGAGTAGGTTTATAATTTTTTCCTCTATTATCGGCATTTTGGTGTTAGCCATTCGGCCCGACCGGTAATCAATATAAGCTTACAAGTTAGTTAAAAAGAGATTTATAATTTATGATTAGATTTATCCACTATGGGTTAAGATCTAGAATTTCTATTATTATTTGCTTAATAAAGTGTATCAGAGTGAAAAAGAGAGCAAAATGATTCTAAAATACAATTTAATTTATAATTATAATTGGAAACTATTCAGTGACCTAAATCTAATAAAATATCTTATTTATTAGAAATCCTTTCATAATATATTTTTTACTTTCCTACTATGTATATATGTAATATATATAAGAGAGAAAGTATTGTTCATGTCAAAAATTCGATGTCGAGATTTTGATGGATCTTCACGTTTTGAGGTCCCCTGAATCCAAAAAAGTGGTTTCGCGACATGGTCTGTCTGTGGGTGGGTGGGTGTGTGTGTGGGTGGGTGGGTGTGTGTTCAATTTTAAGCATGAAGGAATTGAGCTATGAGGCTGAAATTTTATATTTAAGTTAAACACCCCCGGGACCGGAAAAATAAGCTTTTAATCAAAATCGGCCAAAGAGTACTAGTACTTTACTGATGTACTTTTTCAGTTTTTTTTTGATTTTCTCAAAATTCGCTCTAACGATTTTGATTAAAATTCAAAAATCAATTATTTTTTAGATGCTCTTTCAAATGTATATTCTCGTTTTGCCCTCAAAATTGTTTGAAGCACACTTTACTCTTGTGCTTCATAGGAAAGATAGGAAAAATGGCTGCCCATGGTTACAAAATATAAATATTTTCCTATACTTATAAATTTTACATCTGAATTCAAATATTCCCTACTGCCGGGAACTAAATACATGTCGACACAAAAAATCTGGTGTGACAAGCACAGTACACAACTTTCGATTACCGAAGGTAAGAGAAAGTTGTGCTGTGGGCGTCACCCAGATTTTTAAAAATATGTATGATTAATTAATTATTCGTACTATGAAAAAAAACAAACATTAGAATTAAACATTAAATTATTGGATTAAATTTGCGTGCACTAAAAAAAAAACGAAGGAAAAACGAGCATCGAAAGTATCAGAAAGTGTCTAGCTAGCCCTCTAACTTTTTTTCATTAGCCAGGCAGGCTCCGGGGTCCACCGCAGTGCGGAGTCTGCAACACTGAGGGAGAGAGAAAGAGAAAGAGGGCCAGCCTATCTATTTTTTACTATTAGCCAATGACAAAATGTTTAATTTGTAACGAAAAAGTATTCCCGTTTTCAAATATGCACTCCTTTTTTTCCCCATCCGTTTTATCCATAAACTATAGAATCTAACGCGGTCGAATACTTGGCTTTAGGGAAAGAATTTCCCCACTTTGTTGAAATATAGGTATTTTACCTTTACTTTATGAGAGAATTTCGCTTATATTATATATTTATATATCTAGTATAAACCATTAGGAACCTATAATATAGCCTCTATATAAACGCATGCACTTAAATTTCCTTTCTGCCCAAAACAAAGTCACGTCCTTATAGGGTTAATTTACATTGTAGTAATTAAATGGAAAGTCCTTCGCTTAGCATTAGTCTTTTAAAGTCTATATAAATAATCGTTTTAAAAATTTATTATATTATAATCCTCTTATAACCTGTAATTAATGTTCTGCTTTTACTAAAAAAAAATTTCAAAGAAAACGTATAAAGACTCTTGTTAAGGATTATGGCTTACTAAATAACCATGATCAAAAGATATACAGTAATGGAATTAAGAATAAAACATTTCAAAATTAATTCTTTTAGAAAATAATTGTTTCTTATTAAGAAATAAAATTTTATTAGAGGAAAGTTGAAAAAATATTTTTCATAATGTTCCAAATTAAAGAGGAAAATTTGTTGGAGGGGGGGGGGGGGGGCTGGTAACAGCCACCACCAAGATCGTTGCAATCAAGCAATGCGAAACCGCGAATGGGGGACCCTGGGAAATCAGCGTGTAGAACTTTTAAATTTTAAAAAATCTGGTGTGACTGGTCGCACAGCACACAACTTTCTCTTACCTTTGGCTAGAAAAGTTGTGTTTTGTGCTTGTCACACCAGATATTTTATATTACATATGTTTAGTTTCCGACAGTAGGAGCCTACATCAGATAGAATTCAAGATGTAAAATTTATAAACATAGGAAAAAAATATTTTATTGCCATGGCAATCTTTTCTATGAAGTACAAGGGTAGAGTGTGTTTCAAATTTCAAGGGCAAAATGAGAATATATAATAAAACATAAAAATATTATTTTAATTTTAATCAAAATCACATGACAATTTATGAAGTGGCTGTTGTATTTCAACAATAGGAGAGGGAGTGGGCATCCAGGAAGTAAGCCTCTACGAAATGAAACTCAAGAGTCAAGGTCAACTACTCTTGAGTTTCATTTCGTAGAAGCTTACTTCCTGGCTGCCTGCTCCCTCACCTATTGTTTAATCAAAATCGTTGGAGCGAATTTTGAGCAAATCTAAAAAAAAAACTGAAAAACTACATCAGTAAAGTACTAGTACTTTTTGGCCCATATTGATTATTTTCACGCCTCAGGAGGGTGCCTAACTTAAATATAAATGCTGCGAAAACCACTTTTTTGGACTCAGGGGACCTCAAAACGTGTATATCCACAAAAATCTCGGCATTGAATTTTTGACATGAATCCAATACTTTCTTTATATAGGCCTATATTTAACATATATAGGTAAGAGAAAGTAAAAATGGAAATTTTTTATAAATAAATAATCGCCGAAACGTCTGAACGTTCACAGAGTATCGAGAGTGTTTTTCATTTTGGCTGCCCGCATTTCCATATCCTACATATATTTCCAGCCATTAAATATTATTATAAATAATCGCCGATTTTCTCTCTATATATTTCATATATAGGCTAAGAGAAAGTAAAAATTAAAGAATCCTAAGTTAAAAGGTAAAAGAAAAGTCACTCTTTAAAATTTATTTTTTATTCCCTGTCTTTTTCCTTTAACCAAGTGCGCTTGCCCTTGTGCTAACATTGTCATTAGGGGAATAATAAGAAATGAAAAATATTTTCGAGAATATTTCTTAATTTTAATATTATTAATTTCACTTCAAAGTTTAATCTTACTTCTTATTTCTTAAGTTTCCATCTCAGATAAACAGCAACGTTTTATTTATTCAAATATCTATTATGAGAGTGAGGATCTGTCAGAGGAAAAGAGACAGAGAGATCTCTCCAATTAAAGCAAATTCGGCCATCGGATGTTCCTGGATTCTAGAAACAAACTTTTGACATCCTCCGGCAGAAACCAATAACGAGAAAGGTCATTTACATCTGAAAATAGAATATCTATAGATTGAAAGTGAGAAGAAGCACCATGTTAGGCATTTAAATAAAATTTCACTAGAAAATATATATTTCACAAATACCGTAGAAACTTTACCATAGATGATAGAAAAAATTTGACATCTCAATTCATTCTTATTCTTTTTTTCAATATAAATAGCATATGAAATATTAAAAACTTCTGTTTCGGTGTGACGCTAAAAAGAATCGAAATTCTTTTTTTGAAATCTCCTTGGACATAATATGTCCATACTTATACTCCAAGACCTCTTGTTTTGACATGTTAAATGAAACGTTTATGAAACGATTCTCTTGCTATTAATTATAAACTTCATCAATGAAAATTCAACAAACTTTAAACAATATGTTAAATCAAGGACGAATACAAGAGGAGTGGAGGGGTAAAGGGGATAATTCCCCCCCCGCGCCGAGATTTGAGAAAAATATTTTTTATTGGAAATTAAATTTTATTTTATTAATATAAAATTTTAAAAATTAATTCTTAAAACTATTGATTTGTAGGCTATATATATTTTTACTCTCTCTTATATAGGCCCTATATGTAATATTGCGATCGTGTCAAAAATTCGATATCGAGGAAGTTGATGGAAATACTCATTTTCACGGTCCCTTATTCCAAAAAAGTGGGTCCCTCAAATGATCTGTAGGGGTATATGTTCAAATCTATTTCGTCACAAAAAATCTGGCAAACAACTACATAATGCAACTTTCAATTACCAGAAGTAAGAGACGGATGTGTGCTGTGCAGCCAGTCACACCATATACCCCCTCCGAAAAACTCCTCTGGCTCAGCCCTTGAGTTAAATACTTTAATTAATAAGTATTGATAAAATACCATAATACATTGATAAAATATATATAACAAATACATCAAATTTATTCTTGTTCACTGTTTGGAAATTTTGCAATTGCAATTGCGAAATTTTAAAGTTTTACATTTCCCTCTCTGAATTAAAGTTTTAAATTTCCCTCTCTATTTATTTCCTTCTACCGGGCCCACCCCCCGCCAGGAAGGCACACAAACTACACCCAGCCCCCCCCCCCCAAGGGGGGAAAATCCAACAATTTTAAAGTTTTAAATTTCTCTCTCTATTAAAATTTTTTAAATTTCTCTCTCAATCTTGTTTTTCTCTGGTCAATCAACGGCCTGATAGGCACATACACACAACACACAGGAAGTCACTGCCTGGCGCTTTATATATAGTAATGATAACAAAAGAATGATCTGCTTATAAATTAAATTCCATTTGATGGATTAAATAAGACGGCTTTCCATTCCACCTGATTAACGGGTTGCCCATGCGTAAGGAACAAAAACACTGTTTACTTATGAAAGAAAATAATCTTAGATTGATTATCATATTTTTTAATTATGTTTTATCCCCTGAAAACCACAGGATACCAGGCAGTCGGATGAATTTATTTAAATCATTTGGCTACCAAATGGTATAAATAAATGTGCTGGCCCTCCTAATATATATCGTTTGTAAATAATTTGTATCGTTTAAAAGTTTATATGGCCTAAGAAGCTGAAAAGACTAGGAGATTGAAGATAAATAATTA